>KL267300.1:11707-42452 GCA_000699545.1 Podiceps cristatus
AGCTCTGCCTCTGCTGTGTAGACCTCTGGATGCAGCATTCCTCAGTGTAGACCTTCCCTACCCATAGAAAATATAATATGTGAATGGGCTTAACTCCATTAATCTTGTGGTTGGTCTTCTTTTGGTTCATCCCTTTCATCATTTTATCTCTGCCTTTGTCCATCATACATACTATACTATACTACTGAAAACTGTTTAGCAGCACAGTTTCTTGCTCTAAAAGAAATAAAAAATATTTGGGGTGTCAGAAATGGGTGATAGAAGCTATATAACCACACAAACAAGTGCCATTTCCCATGACCCTTCTGATTTGAATCAATGCAATTAGGAACTGCTTAGCTGGTATATCCCAACTGTACGGCCAGGCAGACGGGCATGTGGGCAAATGTAGATGTGACTTTTCTAGCAGATACTGCTTAGAATTTTCCATTTAAAACTTGTCCTTCTGTTTTCAAATAGCAGTACTACTATAAAAGATGCAATTCTATTACTCTACAGTTTTGGGGTTTTTTATACAAGCTCTGAATACAGACTAATACATCTCCTCTCCCCATGATAGACTAGCGTGTAACCCACTGAATAAAGAATAGCTCCCTATGCAACTGAGTATTATATTATAATGAAGAGACTCAGTTATCAGCTTATTAATATTTCTAAAATGAAACAATCATTCTGAAACAAGAAAAATAAATAAATACTTCTTTCTCTTTTGTATTTGAATTAAGGTGTTTTTAGTCCCATTATTGTAAATTAGTTCAATAGAACTGGCATAAAGTAGATCCACATAATAAAAAAATGTTGAATTATTACATACATTAAGTTTCTGGGTACCATTGTTTGCCATAACTCAACTAAACTGGCAAGTGAGATATTTAGACACCTGATGGCAATCTTTCATTAAATTTGATTAAATATGATTTGTGCTTCTTTCTGTATGAGAATGTCTCAGGCATAACAATATACTTTAGTTTTGTATAGCACTTTGGTAAAAAACAAAACAAAACAAAACAAAACCCCGCAAAATGTCTTACGATGAGACACAGAAGGGAGAGATAATGCTTCTTGGATGTGGGTTCAATGGTTCCCAGAAAGGCAGCATAGGGAAAAAAATGACATGAGTTGAAGAAGTTAGAGGGAAAAAAAGCAGGAATTTTAAAGCAGCAAAGACACTTAAGCATTTTTTTGCAGCTAGTTAGAGTGAGAAGAAACTGGAAGAAAGTAGCAATATAAGGAGGAAAAGGTGAGTGAGGTTTATGTTGTGTTAAATGATGCAACATAACCTAATGCCATGCATGGATTGTGTTACTTCAGAGACTTAAACAGATGCTGCTCACTTTTTCTTAGAGCTGACTGGCCAGCTAGCCAAGCTTTCTTATTGCTATGCCATGTATGATAAACTTACTTTTGCAAAATGAATGTGATCGTCTGTGAGAAATTCTACCCTTCCTCACTATCTGTAGTCATCTTAAACGTACTGAACTTTGCAGAAGCTCCATATTTGAGGATGAGAGGAAGGCATGCTGAAGGAAATGTGCATTCAAACTCATTTGGTAGCTGATGTGATAAATAGCAGGCCCGGCGTTTGCCAGACTGTTTGTGACAAAGACTGTGACAAACAGTTCTACAGAGCTTGACAGGAACTCAAAAGAGGGAATCATATTTGTCAAACCCCTTTGAGTCCTGATACAGTTTTCTGGGAGCCGAGGAGGGGCCCAGGCTATGGACTTTCTAGCTTTTCTTTCTTCTATATCTGAGGAGCATTTCCACTCTTCCCACGCACAGGGGTCTTGATGGGCAATAGCGGAACAGTGCATCTATCTTCCTTCTCTGTCTCCTAGAGAACCCAAACACAATTATTTGCATTGGTCACACTGAAGAGACACTTTATGTGCATCCAGTTCTGTCCCTGCCTGAGGGGCTCAAGCACAGCTGGTGAGTAGAGACAGATGGAGGACAGGTAAATCCTGAGACAGCCACGGTTTGCTCATCAGACAGTGCTTTCATCTTGTGATTGCCCAACTGTGGAAGCATATTGTGAGTGCCAGGGGCTGTGGTCACTGAGAAAGAGACTTTGATTAGTTTTCAGGAGGTAGAACAAGAACCTGGCACTCTTTTCTTCCTGAAAGTATAGTGTCATCCTAGAAACAGCTTAAAAGAGAGATCTATTTAATATAAATAACCGCAAGCACAAATGGGCACTTGGTCCTGGACAAAGCTTAGAGCAACTCTTTTATGCTAGAGGAGTCACTCTAGTGTGTTACTTGTTGTGAGAGAGATATTCAGTCAAAAGTGTTACTTTCTGAAACCTCTGTTGATTTTAAGAAACCATGTGCTTCTTGGGTTGAGCTAAAACCTGTAATTCTGGAAACCTTAATAAACAAACACCCTGACAGACAGAGGCAAAGGCATGTACCAGCAATTGGCATTTTGTTCATAATGTACAAACCCTCATTGGACTGAAAAAAAGCCTCTCTCTCATTATTTTTGTACATGTCCCTGAGGGGACGCAACAGCAGTCTATTTAAAATCAAAGTGAATTTTACCCTTGCTTCCCAGTTCACCCGGCCACAGAGCATTACATAGCCATTCAGCCATCAGGAATCACCTGGTCATTTGGGAAGTGGAGAGAGGATGAGGGGTGCCACCTCTTCAACAGTGGTGGAAGTTGGTATTCTTCATCCCTGACAGCTGGCAGTCAAGACCCAGGCAGACAGCCTTGTGTTTGAATATTCTTTGAGGGTTTATGTCTCAGATGTAACATATACATCAATCTTACCTTTCCAAGATCTCTTGTTTATCAGCATACTACTTCTTCATGAAATAGCCATTTTGTGTTATTGAAGATGAACAAACTGTGTCAAAGAGACACCAAACAAACAAATCAGATATTGATTTTTTCGCTTTGATCCTTTGCCTTAGCAAAAGAGCTTCCTATAGTCATGGTATAAAAATGTGCTATTGTCACATTAATGGCTCTACATTCAAATTATATTTAGCTCTAGAAAAATCAAAAAGTGGCCATAAAACTCCTAAAACTGTGTTAATAATTGAAATAGGACATTCAGCTTCTGCTGCTAGATGGGTTACTTGACCTGTGGATACACTGTGATCTGAGGATAAGGGCTGCAATATATATATATTTAACCCTTAAAAGAACAGAGTTTAAAAGGCTAAGGTTTATCTAATGTTTCAGAAAAATTACCTTGAGCTCCCACTTAAAACCCTGTAGAAATGAAATAAAACTGTGGTATCCATGCAAGTAATACTTCCCCTCAGAAGGCGTGAGTATATTATCATCACACCCTTGCCTTCCAAAAAGTTGTAGTCAGCCCTTACCCCAACTAAATCTGAAAAATCAGGATGGATATCAAAGGAGATGATATAGCTTATACTTCAGAAAATAATAATAATGAGTGGGTAATCACCTCATGAATGTATTTTAATCTCCCAACCCCAATGGGTTTTGGAAGTAGACCTCTAACAAACTTCTACTGCATAAGCCACTTTCACACTCACCTGATCATGGTATTTACTGGCTCTCAATCAGCCACTTTTCTTGTAAGCACGTCAGCTGCGGTTATTTTATCATGGCAAAAGAGGCAATATTTGTTTAACTACAAGCCTAACTTTTAATGGAAAGGCAAAATTTTTAAATATTAGAAATGCAAAGAAGACTTGGCCTATTTGATCTTTTCTCTTGTTCCCCATTAATATGATACTCTATTTCATTTTGGTACTGTCAGAACTCTTCCTCATCTTTGTTTATCTGGAGTTTTAAATAAGCTCTGGACCAGTCTTCTCCTTGCTCAATACCAGGTGTCAATAGGGAACACCTTCTTTTGACTACTGCGAGCTACAGGGATTAGACAACAAACAAGCAGAGTCATTGGAAGCATTATGTAATTGCATATACCAGTTATGGGTCTATGGATGAATGACTATTATATTAAAATACTCTTGGCAGACCGCCTGAGCGGACGTATGCAGTGGAGGCTGTAGCAGAGATCTAATTTAATTTGCTTTTTTAAAACCTTCTTTTGTTTTTTGGGTTGTTGTTTCTATCCCAACAGATTTAGTTTGTATGAAGCTGAAAAGCTGTTATAATGATTTGGAAACCCAAACCTGCCTCTTCCAGAAAAATTCATTTTCTTGCAGAGTTCTGAAGAATAAGATGATTGAGTTGCCATTTCTGTGACGTTTGATAGGGATTTGAAACCAGGGCTAAAATGACCCATA
Organism: Podiceps cristatus; assembly: GCA_000699545.1. Taxonomy (NCBI): domain Eukaryota; kingdom Metazoa; phylum Chordata; class Aves; order Podicipediformes; family Podicipedidae; genus Podiceps; species Podiceps cristatus. The sequence goes on from KL267300.1 coordinate 15,944, forward strand.
TAAAAAGAAAGAAAATAGGGACACTGTATCTCTGCTAGAAAAACTGGGACATCTAGTCACCTCATTTATTACCAAAAGAATATCTTCAGAGTATGATGCCTATAGATACAGGGGATTTGATTCTTTCCAACGATTTCTTTACAAAGAGAAGAAAACAGAGATTCTGTTAGTTAAAAGTTGATCTAAATCACTTGTTACAGTTATGAATTTTGAATTTTTAAACAAGAAACGATTTTATTTATTAAATTTAAAGTAATAAGAGATTGTTATGGCTAAGGCTGTAAGCATGTTCATGTAATTAACACCATAATAAATACAGTTACATTGAGTGTCTCCAACATTAACATGATTTACTTCTCAGCTATGTACCATCTTCAAACATGTTCAAAAACCTCTATAAGAGGCTTATTTTGTAGTCTGCTGGAACAGAGTGTTTCACAGGCAGAGAGGAAATCCTTTGGATAGGCCATACATAATAAGGCAGAGATATGTTAATGATGAGAACATGAAACATAACCATATAAACTCTGAAGGAGAATGTCATTATAATCAAATATATCAGTGAACAAGATTCACAAGTACTACAGATGCTTGAAAGATAAAGCTGGAATCTGAACCCTTTCTGAATTTCAGTGCACAGGAAGAGAAGATTCTTTTACATTGAAACTGAAAAATTTTGGCAGATGTGTATTTAGAGAAAGCAATATACCATTAAAATTCTGTTGGTTTTAGCTGATTTTATTACTGTTGAGGAAGATTTAAAAGTTTGGTAATTTTAAAATGTTTTCAGTGTGACAACAGACATAATGTAATCCCTCATCCCTGCATCACCAAATGCTTGACTGCTAGGGGTATGGTCCACATAACTTTGTTTCACAGCTTCAATGCTACATGGCACAACTGCTTAACAAGCTTCATAATGTTGGGTTGGAGGCCTAACTTCTATTCCTTCTGAAGTTCTGTTTTAGTGAGGTCATCTCAGATTCAGTCAACTATAAATGTTACTGAACTCTGAATGACCAACCTTATGGTTTCTTGATCGGGGTTGTTGCTCCAGAGAGACCAATACCATTTTGCAACTTGCCAGTGAAACAGTAATATTTTCCATGATACCTTGCCTCCTTCACTGACTTCCACATTCCTTGTGGTACTGCAGCAAATACACCCAAGCCTTCAGTATCTTAGTTGTTCCTAGCGTCTTTGTCCCCTTTCTTTCACCCTTTTCTTAGTACTCAAACCAGCATCCAGCTCATCTTTCACAATCTCCAGCCATTTCTGTATTTCCTCTGCATCTGTAAGGTAGAATGTAAGTGATCCTTAACTGCAGAGGGCTCTGAAGGGCATTCTCAGCAGTATGCTGTCTGTAAGCCTTGACTTCTCAGTGAGGATTTGAATTTTGTTAATGCATAATGTGTCACTCCTGTATAGTCAAGATAGCAATGATTTCAGGTGATAGTTGCTCCAATCTTTGATAAACTGTGATAGATGTATCATATAATTTTGCTAACTGGCTTACTAAAACTCCTTTTTTTTTGGGTTCTGTTTTCAGAAATTTCTTCAGGGCTTTGCTAGTGCATGCCATATGCTGTCCATGGTTTGACTGCTATGTCTTCTCCCTCTACTGCTAATTTAGTTTGTGTTCAGTTTGTTGTATGTGTTCTTTTTCATATTCATACCAATTGTGTTACTAATGTTGCGGACCCTGTGGATGAAAGTCAATTATCAAAGTTACCAAAATAGTCTTTAGAAGCAAAACTTAATTTTATTAGCTCAGGAGGAGTATGGAATTTGAGCCATGCTGAGATAACATCACACGGTAGGTCACACCCAAGGGCTGACATTATCTCTCAGGAACATGCACTCCCGAGGTGTCTTATTAATTATATTTAATTGCATGAAAATTAATGATCTTTTTCAGTGACTACTGGGGTACTCTAGAGCTGCAAGACAAACTATATTAACTTTGTTTTTTATGTTTCTTGGTCTTGGAATAGGTAGATGCTTTCACTTTCTCTTAATTCACTCTCTACTCTTCTAATGTATAATTAATTTAGTATTTTTACTGCTTACCAGCACTACTGCTTTATCATAGAATCATGGAATGGTTTGGGTTGGAAAGGACCTTGATTGTAGATAGTTGATTGTAGTTATCTTGATTTTCTTGATATTGTCTAAATATAAGCTGAGCAAGAATCAGAATCAGAAGCCTAACAGAATCATGGATTGTGTCCCTTAGAGATTTATATTGTCAAATGGCTTTTAAATCTTTCTCAAATGAGGTAAATTTGCTGTCTTGGGCACAGATGGTAAACACAATTTAAAAAGTAGAGAAAATTTCTTATTGAAAGCATAAACCTGAAGGTGCACAAGTCCATGGGACCTGATGAGATGCATCCACAGGTCCTGAGGGAAATAGTGGATGAAGTTGCTAAGCCATTGTCCATTACATTCGAGAAGTCGTGGCAGTCCAGTGAAGTTCCCACTGATTGGAAAATGGGAAACAGAATGCCCATTTTTAAAAGGGGAAAAAAGGAAGACCTGGGCAACCACAGACCAGTCAGTCTGACCTCTGTGTCCAGCAAGATCATGGAGCAGATCTTCCTGGAAGATAAGGAGGTTATTGGTGACAGCTAACATGGTTTCACTAAAGGTAAATTGTGACAAATTTGGTGGCCTTCTGTGACAGGGTTACAACATTGGTGGATAAGGGAAGAGCAACTGACATCATCTACCTGGACTTGTGCAAAGAATTTGATACTGTTCCACACGACATCCTTGTTTCTAAATTGGAAAGGCATGGATTTGACAGATGGACCACTTGGTGGATAAGGAATTGGGGACATGGTCACACTCAAAGAGTTGGGGTCAATGGCTCAATATCCAAGTGGAGACCAGTGACAGTGGTATTCCCCAGAGGTCAATATTGGAACTGACGCTGTTTAACATCTTTGTCGATAACATAGACAGTGGGATGGAGTGCACCCTCAGCAAGATTGCTGATGACACTAGGCTGAGTGGTGCAGTCGACATGCTAGAGGGAAGGGATGCCATCCAGAGAGACCTGGGCAGGCTTGAGAACTGGGCCCGTGCAAACCTCAAGAAGTTCAACAAGGCCAAGTCCTGCACATGGGTTGAGGCAAGCCCAAGCACAAAGACAGGCTGGATGGAGAATGGATAAAAAGCAGCCCTGAGAAGAAGGACTTAGGGGCGTAGGTTGATGAGAAGCTGGAAATGACCCAGCAATGTGCACTCGCTGCCCAGAAAGCCAACCATCTCCTGGGCTGCATCAAAAGAAGTGTGATCAGCAGATGGAGGCAGGTGCGTGTTCCCCTCGACTCCCTTCTCGTTGCTGGAAAACAAACTTCGTAACTCATGTTAACTAGCGATATTATAAAACTAAAACCTTCCCTACTATTAGAGAATGCAGGCTAATGAAATGGCGGAAGTGAAAAACCCAAACAAGTACCTGTATTTCTGAAAGTTTCCTAGCTTAGGGACAGATATTTTGGCTTTCCATTTGACTTGACAGATCTTAGTCCCTTTTGGATATTTCTACACTCTATATGATAAACTCATGTTCTCCATATTCATAGACCTGTGATACTTGCTAAACAAATTTAACATTCAAGACGTTTCTATTTTTGATAACCTTTTTGTCAAATATAGAGTGTGGCTGATTTTATGGAGTAACTGTAAAAAGCTGGAAGAAATGATGAATGAATTGAGAAAAACTTGCTCTGAAGGAATAAGGATGATGCTGTGCTATCACTGCTGAGTGTTACTCATTATACACTGTAAGCACTGCTGCAGAATATTTAGTGATGAACACTTACCAAGCTCAGTATATCTTAAGAGCCCAGAAGAATTAATTTGGTCCTTAAATAACCTTCTGTTAATTTTTAGCACATATTAGACATCTTTCCACTGACAATCAAGCTTTTGCAAAAATACCCTTTTCTCAAGTCTTACAAACATTTCCAACATCATAACGAACCCCACTCTTAAAATCAGTATCTCTTCATGGTAAACACAATGCTGAACACTCGAAAGATTCAATGCAGCCTACATACCTATAAAATTTATTCTTTGTAATAATATGGTCTTAAAGTTCTGACTCATAAGAGCATCATTTTATTGAAAATATAAAAAGTAAAAAGTGTTAAATGAGTGTAGAAAAATGCATTTAAGACATTAACTGCTTATTCTTTGCTGTATAACATTTGATATGCTCGTTTAAAAACAGTTACAGGCTTGATACAGAAAAAGGAAAGAAATGAACATATTAAATAGAAAAAGTTATAACAAAGTTCAGGTCACTTTTGAGTTAATGATGTTGATGATTACATGTACAGCTGTATTTGATGACATGTTTAACTTTTCCAGTTTGAAACAACATAAAAATATCAAGAGCAAAAATTTGCATAAAACTTTCAGTTTATTACTCATTCACTTCAAAGTAGCTGTTAAAAACTCATCTCTTCAGTTGTTTAAGAGATGACTTAATCAAATACCTACATGAGGCAGACCTATTTGATAGCAGACTACTTTAACAGAGAAATGTGTAAAAAAGTCAAATGATTGGAAGCTGAATTTCAACAAAAATAAATCTAAGGAATTTCTTAGGAATGAGAATAATTAACTACTGCAACAACTTACTAAAAGATGTAGTAGAGTCTCCACCCTACTACATAGAAAATCAGTATAGAATATTTTTTTAAAGAACTCCTCTAGTTGAAACAATTGCTGACTAAATGCAAGAATTTTGATGCTCTTCAGCCTAGGTTACCTACAAAATCAGACTAGATTATCATAATAGCCCCTCCTGGGCTTAGAATCTATTAATTCATGCATCTTGGCCTACTGCAGAAGAAAGTTTTATTAAATACAGATTTTCTCTGTTAATTTTTAGTATTTAATTAGAACTCCATCATTCTAGGCCACTGGATACTGGTGAACTGGCAAGTGATAAATTACTTCCTGATGTGGCACACTCTTATGGAAGTCAATAAATTTACCATGGGTAAAAATGTTTCATCAAAGACTTCTTTCACAAAACAGCAGCACGTCTAACTTCTTTGTGCAGGTCTAGAACAGGTGGACTTGAATTCTTTTATCTCGGTACTTAATTGTAGCACCTAAATTATGTGTAAGGGTGTATTTCTGTAGTCAGTGGTAAAATGAACTTTAGTTTCTCTATCTATGGGCTCAGAGAAATTTTAACTATGGTTCTTATTGGATATATGAATTTGGATTAAATTAATAAACTACATCACTAGCTATGGAATGGGAATCAGGAAGTAAATAGATAAAGTGCTCCGTTAAACATTTTCTTAAGTATACACAATTACTCTTCCTTGTGCTTTTTCCTCTAACAAAATATAATCTGTAAAATGAGGGAGATATTGCTTTCCATATTCATTACACAATAATCTTCTAGCTAAAATGATCATCAGGACAAGCTGATGACAAAGAACAGTTCTTGATCTTTGCAAAATGTGTATGCTTAAAGATAAATATGATGAACACATTTTCAAACTGGGACTTTCAGTAGGAACAAGAGATTCTCATGGTTTTATATAGTCATCTCCAAAGTTTTGGCTGACATTGCTATAGCTTTACTCCTTGAAAGGCTTTACAACTATCTATGTGAAAACATCAAAATACAACTCTGGTTCAAAAACAAATCTGAAAAAGTGATGCATGAAGAGGATCTTTGGGTCTTTTAGAAATAATGGGGAATGAAAACAGGACACAACCTCCTCGTTCATTGAGAGCTTTCTACTGCAGGTAAAATAGTCATATACTGCATTCCAAAGACAGGCTCCTTTAGTATATTGCCAGTTTCTGCCCACATCTACTCCTTAGTAGCTTGATTTTTTCAGCCCCCCTGGCTAATACATTATTTCTGATTATATATTTAGGAGCTCTCGTGTGTGTGTTCTACCATAACTTTCTCTCAGCTGCTGAAGAAAGATTAACTGTTTTCCAGTTTTACACAGAAAAACTCTCTTGAAGGTTATGAGTCTCATAATCTTTTCCTCATCATGTCCAAGGATCTTTTCTAAATGCTTTTCTACTGTCCTGCACAATTTGGCTTTTCTCACAGCACATTATTTTTCTGAGCAGCTTGCGTCTGCAGAGAAGTTGAGCTCTTTACCACAAAGAATGTACCCATTTTCACTTCCTAAATCTGAATTCATTATATTCTTTCAGATTTCACAAAAGTCCCAGGCGAAGCTCTGCCACATAAACTGTTTTCCAGAAAGCTGTGTCATACTTCTAGAGTTCAGTTTTTTGAATGGAAGGCTTTAATTCTCCCTTCTCATTTTGCCTAAACCTCAGAGGTAAGTGCACTGTACTTATTTTATCCCTTCCCTTTGATCAGTCTGAGTCCCATGTTTCAGAATTATTGAAGCACCATGTGACATGTCAGTCCATAATGGTGATATCTTCCGATTCACATAAGCTATGTGGCCTGTAACACAAGCACAGGTCTTTTATAACATGGACTATAACAAAAGGCAATATTAGCCTCATTTTCTTGGGAACACTTAGAACTTTTAAAACTTGAAGGCCCAGTGATGATGCACTTGAGAATGGTGATACTCAGATCCCATTCCTTGCAAAAGGCTGTAATTCCTCAGCCATGTGCTCTTTACCAGGCCCCTCTTTGAAGTGTCTCAGATATGTCCTGGCTGTTAGGGTGTGGTAGACAGTGCTGAAGTTAGTGAAATCTTTCCCATTGGGGAAAAAAAAAAAAAGTTTTTTCACTGAATAATGTAAATTTTTCTGATTGCCCAAACCTATGATCAAATGAGCTCCCTGCCCTGAGTTTTCTTGAAGAGCAGTGTTTTGAATGCTCTTATACCAAGTCAGGCATAAAACCTGGTCAAAGATGTTTTATTTCCTTTTTATTCTCATTATAAAATGGGAAAATTCTAACCATTATATTTGTTTTGCAATAGACACAAAAATTTTGTCACATAATATGCTAGAGAGGACATCTTCAGTGCAAGTTGCAAGACATATTTTGAATTAATGCTGGAGCAAAGTACCCAGCATTCCATCCTTAAGAAGACATTAATTTGGATGGTTATTTTTGAAAATTCATCTGTTAAATGCAAATATACACAGACATGAAAAGAACCTTCAAGAGAAGATTTGCCTTGTTACAGGACTTTTAAATTACAAGATATAAATGAAAAAATATTTTAGGTAATATGAAAGATAAATCCTAAAACCATTCTTCACAAATAATTTTCATGTATTGCTGTTCCCGTTGGTACACGATAGAAAGACCCCTTTATGGAGAAGTAACTCTTATTGAAGATAATATTTATAACTGCCTGTTGACGACATTCAGTATTCTATAATGGCAATGCTAAAATTGGCTTTTACTCCTTTAAACCATCATTGTATTGAACCATGTAACCAGAAAATCACAATGCAGTGATCTTTCTGTATGTTAATCCTTCTATGAGACCTTAATGACTTGTCTGCTCATCTAGGAGATAATAAACTCCACAATAGAAACCAAAACTGTCTTGGTGACTTTGCATAAATCATTATTTGTAAAAGTGAAGGAAAACCTATACACGGAAGGTAAGCAATGAGATTGCTCACTTTTTTGTGTATTAACGCTGATAATTGGCTTTAAAGCAGCTGTAATGTAGTGCATGAACAGATAGAAAGCAAAAAATATAAATATTATCCCAAGGTATAATCAATAAGATCTCCTACGTAGTCATTAAAATCATTGAATATCTCAGAATGATTTACCTTTCATAAGCAAAACCATACTATATACTTGTAAATACCATCATCTTGTTCAAGGACCTGAGATAATGCAACACAAGGAAGAAAGAAATGGAGTTCCATAACTGAAAACTGAGGTACTTGTTAAACTTTATTTTCACATGAACACAAGCGAGATCTGAGCCTTTTTAAGTAGAAGACTTGAACACTGTGTTACAGTCTGAGCCTTTTTAAGTAGAAGACTTGAACACTGTGTTACAGGTTTATGATTTACAAACTCTCTGCAGAAAATAGTGCATAGGATATCTCCCAGAGAAAACACATCTGTAATTAATTGAACAAATGCAGCAGAAAGAGCACCTACTCTGTCTGTTAGTGAGAAAGCACAGCCTGCAGAGAAAATTACTCTGGTATGTATGAGTTGTGAGTGCTTGAACACCCGTTCAGCCTGCATTTAAACAGCAGCATAAATAAAATTAGTCTGTAACTTTATTTCCAAACCCAAGAATGAGAAGAAGAGAGTGAAGGGCCCTATTCTTTTTCTCGTGCTACTGGATGATTTACTTTTGCATTCCTCTCATTGAATAAAGAGATCCCAATTTTGGTCCTGTGCACCTTTACTCTTTAAAAAGGGAGCTGGAGGTATCCATCAAACTGTGCACAGAGATAGTAATACAGTTGTGTGTTCAGACAGAGTCTTGCCTTAGCCTTTGCTTCCCTCATGCTGCCTTTATTCTCTTGTTGGAGTTTATCTTAAATTAGAATATAAGCTCTTCAGGATGGGGGCTGTATCTTTATTAGTGATTGCACAGAGCTGAGGATTTAGACGGAAGATGAAGAAACAGAAAAAGCAGACAGAAATAGAAAGAGCCAGGTCTGAAGGAATGGAAAATGGGCTCTTTTAGTACTCTGCTGGTTAGTGCTTTAGATGATAACTAAACAGCAAATTTGATTTGTATTGGTATATTTACAACTCTTCTGTCAAAGATATCAAGATGTCAAAGAAAGATGGAGGAAATATTAATACTATTCTAAATTATGCAGTGAATTTACTTTGGATTCCTGTGCAAAACAGCCTTTCTTCCTAACCATCCCCACACGTTCTTTGCTTGTTTAACATAATTAGGAAATCATTTTTTCTCAGGCACTATAGGTGATTTGCTTCACTTCATATAAATGTATAGCTTACAGGCTGCCTGTTGTTAATAGCTTGAGTAAAAATACTTTTTATTAGAAATGGTGATTTAATCTTAAACAGAGTCACTTGACTGATGATGTAAGAATGTTGCAGAGAAGCCTAGCTTCTGAAGTCAGCGCAGCTGCCTGGACGGATGACTGCTTTAGCCTGTGTGGGAGGGCAGGTGGCCCCGCAGCAGGGCCAGCCAGCTCAGGGGAAACACTTTGGGCAGATAGAACATCTTACCCGCATCTTTGAGCCACTACTCCACTTTGAGCCACCAGTGGACCATAAGTAAGGTACTCTTTTCAGCTAGAAGCTTCCAAAAGTAGTTTGGGGTTTAGTAAGCTATACACAGCACACTAACACACCTTTATTCTGAGGAACATGCTCCAGGAATCAAAAATCGCCAAATGGATAGTGGATATCTTAACATGAAGACCTGAAATTTTCTTTCTTTTGTAACTGCTGCGCCTGAAGCACCATAGGTTTAGGCAGATGGGAAAAGCCTTTCTGATGGATATTATTAAAAGAGAGAGGATCTTCTCTGAATTTTGAAATAATTAATAAACAGTCTTTATTTTACTCTCAATATATGTGCATAGTTCTAATTTATGTTAATATACTTTATACATAGACAGAAAAAACATTTGTTGCTTAACTAACTGCTGTGTGCAATGGATAAGTTAATATGGATACTCACACCACACTTCTTTTGGCATCCATCTTAGTTTCATGCGTTTATAATATCCAAAGGCAAAATTTGTACCCAGAGAACTTAGTTTCCCCAAATGCCTTTGATTTATTTTCCTCATTTATATTACCATAACATTTGAAGTGAGACAGGCTGTTATCAAAGTGTTATGGAGGAAATACCTTCTCTATAAAATGCACAATCAGAAGCGTCTGTCCTGCAAGCTGCTCTTCATGGGACGACCTTTGTCCCTGAGTGGAGCTCTTTTAAAACACATCCCAGGAATAAGGACCCATCTCTGCAGGACATTTATTATTTTTTTTTTTTAATGAAGAAGGTTGGAGAAGTAGGGAACATAAGTAAGAAAGATTTTATAATTCAATGATCCTCTACAATTCATCACTACACTGTGAAATGCAAGACAGATGATAAATATCTTCAAATATTTGATAAATGCATAAAAATGCAACCACCTAATTCTAATTATTATAATTACCACAAAAAGTCTATATTTAAAAAGAAGCTACCTGTGGTGAAAATGAAGCAGTCAGACAATGCCAGACGTAATCATTCATATGATCTTAATTCTGCTCACCTCTGTGCATTCACAGGGCTGAAAGAGGCAGTTTTCTGCATATAGTTTTGCATATTGTAGCACATGTATAAGGCCTGCATCAAGGACACTTGGCAACCATAAATTTGGCATTCCTAACCCTTCTAGGTCTTGACTTCTATAAACAAATACCAGTCTTTTAACATAGTTTTTTCATTTAACTGGTAAAAGATTTTTTTTTTAACTATTGGTATGAAGTCAATCAGCTGCCTATGGAAAGTGACTTCCAGCACAACGGTGTCAGAGAAAGCGAGTGATCAGAATACAAAAGACCTAGACAAATTTCCTATGCATTCCACTCATTCCTAAGCATTTTAAATATCACACCTGGTATTTTACCTACTGTTGTGTTGGTAACAGTCTGGGTCTAGACCTTTAAAATGTTCACTGTCAAATAGCACTTTTGCAAAATGCTAAATTTTCTCTTAAAAAACAAGTGATGAAAAAATGGAAATTGATACTTCAGCTAAACATGAATGGAATTTTAAGGGACAAAGAAAAAGCAATTCCATATCTCAAGAACTTTTTTATTGCTGTATTACAAATACTTGCTACAAACAAAACAGGTGACAGCTTTTTAAATAAAGCTTCTTTTTCTTAGCAAAAATCTTTTATAATAAAAATGCTGAGAAATGTAAGTTACTACTGTCTTTCAAAGCTGCTGGACTTCGCAACCCAAGTAACACTTTTCTCAATATAGAGGTTTTGTGGTAACCTTAATAAGCAGTCACATAAGGATTCGTAAAAATGTAGGCAATTCATATGTTTCTTAGCTATCTGAAGATACTTAACCTTTAGTTTTGTGGTTTACAACATATTCACAGCATCTGTCTACTAACACATGAATTCCGGAAGCTTACTGATTTATACAATAATAGAAAAACTGTTGATTTTATTTCCAGCTGCAATCATAATTCAGGGCTTGCTCTAGCTGCTTTTCTGTAAGACTCATTTTTTTCCAAATGCAGTGACATACTAACCTTCCTTTACAGATCCCTATAATGGGGAGCTGTACGGGTGAGAATGCTCTGTTTTCCTGATGCAATTTTCGGTTTCCTGTTTTTTAGTGCACATCATCCTCTCCTTACTCATAGTTACACCAAACAATCCTCACACCACCCTGCTGACAGGAGCAGACCACAGCCTCATTTTAGCTTCCTTTTTTTTTTTTTTTTGGGGGGGGGGGTGCGGGCATGGGGAGGTGTAAAGTAAGATGATAAATATTTCTTCAGGGAAGTGTCTTGCCCTTTTACATAGCATTTTTTGTTCCCCTGGCAAATTCCAATTACCACAAGACCTCAAGTTGGAGTTATTCAAGATTTTCAAGTTAATATTTGAAGAAAAAAAAAACTGAATTCAGACTGACCATTGGTCACAATGTGCTACTCCATCACTGCACTTCAAGTAATTCAGGGACACCTTGTAGTCATTACTGTGCAGAGCAATTTATATTTAATAAACCCAGCATAGACACATTTTCAGCAACCGTCTCTAGGAACCACATCATCAGCTGCATGTACCTGCATTTGCTTTTATAAAAAATTCCTCAAAACATTACTGAGGAGGATTAAGAAAATGTATGTACGTAGAATGACTTCTTTTCTCGGGCCTTATTAGATCAATTTCAGAAACAATTTGTAAAGTATTTATTACCTAAACTTGCCAAGGATTGTTGTTTTCAAGCTATAGTCAAGTGTCTCTTCACCAGCTTCTGAGAGAGTGTTGTGGTTTAACCCCAAACAGTAACCGGACCACGCAGCCGCTCACTCACCCCTCCCCTCCCTGGTGGGGTGAGGAGGAGAATCAGAGAGAGAGAGATCATGGGTTGAGATAAAATCACTTTATGGGGACAGCAAAGAAAAAGATAAAAGCATATTAATAATAATAATAATGTATAAGGATAATAGAACATATAAAACAAATGATGCACAATTTCTCACCACCCGATGACCAATACAGCCCGTCCCGAGCAGCAGTCAGGGAGCAGGGATATTCCCCCGCAGCCATCCCAGAACAGCAAGTTCCAGAGAGAGCGAGCGAGGCAACAGACAGAACAAACAGGCCCAAAAGAAAACAATCAAAAATAAAAGTAACAGGAAAGGAACATGAACAGAAAGTGAACTGAACAAGGAACCAGAACTCAAAAGCAATGGCCAACGCTCACACCGGTCTTGCTGTCTATGGCATGTAACACTCTCTTTGGCCAGTTCAGATCAACTCTTCTGGCTGTGCCCCTCCCAAGTCTTGGCACCTGCACATCAGCAAAGCTGGGAAACTGCAAAATGACCTTGATCGTTCAGCAGCAACGAAGAACATCAGCACACTATCACCATTTTTCACACACTGTATCCAAAACACAGTGGCTGCTGAAAAAAAAACTAGCTCCGTACTGGCTGAAACCAGGCCAGAGAGGCAAAACACATTGCTGGAAGGTGGACTAAAGTGGCCTGGGGGTTAAGATGTTTTGTGACTGAACTCAATGTTTAAGGTGTTTAACGGTTAGACTCGATGATCTTAAAGGTCTTTTCCAACCTAAAGGATGCTGTGATTCTATGAAACAATTCTATGGCATTGTTCAGGGTCTTTCAACCAGGAAGGGAAAGTATTGGAGGCAGCTGAGGATATTTTCATTTCCAGTGTAGGTAGATACATTTTCAAGGACTTTAGGTTGCAGTGCATAGCAATTATACATGAAAACTTTATGAATTATAGTAGAGGTTGAGTATGTTGCACCTCTTCCAAAAACAAGCCGAAAAGAGGTCTTAAAATGTACACTAGATGCACTTTTCCACTCACCCCTACTAAAAAGGTTTGCATTTAAGTTTCACACATTCAATTCCACATCCTAAAATGCCAATATATTACTCTGAAAGCTTCAGCTCCAACCAATTATTTTTGGTGTTTTGATCACTGAATTTAATTTTTTCCTAATTCCAAAAGAATATCTACATATGATTATTCAGAAATCTAAAAGAAAGCGTAAGTTACAGAAAGCTTGAATTAGGTCCACGTTTTCCAAGATGAGCTTAAAACATAAGATTAATGGCTGTACAAATCTGCTAAATTGTCCTTTGCATTTCTATATACATCCCATTATTCCTAGAAAATTTTTCAGGACCTTTCAGTTTTTGTCGGAACTAACACAACCTCTCTTATCTACGAAGCTGGGGTTCCCAGCTGTTGCATAGAGGACGTGCTTTTCTTATTACTCTCATCTGGTACTAAATGATAAGACGGACAACAACACTCCATTTTAAACCTAGCTGTTGCAAAGAAAAGCTCCTATTGTTACATGGGGTGCTGTCAGTTGTTAGTATTAATCTCTAAGAATCTAATAACCTAATGAAATCATTTGCATCATGGCTTATTTTATATGCTGTTGCTTGCAGCACATTGCCAGTAACATGAAGAAAGGGCTTATTTTTCACAATTTAAACATCTTGCAGCATGGGAGTATTCAGCACATGCAAATGAATTGCTTTAAACAATGAGAAATACCACGCCTCCTGCAAATGAATTGATTCAAACAATGAGAAATACAGCACTTCTTGAATGAATCAATTTGCAGAGTACCGCAAAATTCTCAAGTGCTAGTATTTTTAATGAGTCTCATGTTGTTTGTATAGGAATGTCTAGAAGACGAAGAAAACCGATCCTCATGGCATTGTTTCCCTTTTTTTCCTCACCCTTTAATAAATGCTCAATACGTATTCTCAACCAAACTCTCAGGTGATGAAAATCCAGTCCATCTTCTTTAAAGCTGTTCTAGAAATGTGATGGTTTTGATAAAGCTGGATACTCACAAAAATCTGTTGACTCTAATGATGACTTGCTGACTCTACTCCTGTCCTCACTCCTCTCCATAAACAGTCCACAGTCCCTGTAATCTGAACTTCCACCTGAGGCAAGCGTGGCCATTTGGTAACCAGATGCGGTTAGTGGACAGCTCTTCTACAGATTCGCATGGATGTATCCTACTCCCCAATCTGCCATAGGTACGTGTTACTGCTGTGACCAGAAACCCCAACCTTCCGGTTAAAGTCCTGCTACTTTAACTATTTTAAGTATTTTTAAATCAATCAAATTTAAATCAATCAAACAATAAAAATAACAGTACCAGAAAAAGAAATTATGAGAAACTATCAGACATTGAAATACCAGTTTGTGATCAGATCTTGAAGTAAAATGAAATGTTAAAAAGCACTAGATTCTCAGTTCTCAGATGTGTTTCTGGAAAAATAATAGAAATTGAAAGTGTGTTCCAGGAACCATCTTTTGCAACTGAAAACTTTTGCAACTGGAAGGTAGAACCCTTGGGTTTATTCCAGAAAGGCAGTTCTTGTATCCCCATATTCAGGAGTTAATGATGTCTGACTGAGAATCACACAATCATATTTTTGCTTCTTCTATAGTCCAAGACCCTTAAAAATGTTATTGCTTCTTTCCATCTGATCTCACTTTTATTCAGGAAATCCAGCCTTTATCTGTACTCATCAGCTGGTGAGTCACCATCAGTCACTTCAAGTACAGGTCTTGATTTTGCAAGAAATTAAGCCCTGTCTTAATCTGATCTGATGAAGTAAAATCCTATATAGAAATCCTGTGTACTGCCAGAAAAAAAGGAGGATTCCATCTCCATCAAAATATATAGGTATCTGTCTTAAAGTTTTCAATATAAACATAGGTGTACATGTGTACATATATAATATGTAAGTAAATCTGGTAAGATGGATGTCCATTTAAAACCTGTGAAAACCTATAGTTTCATTTCTTACAAAGATATGGCTAGATTCTGTTGCATTGAAATAGTGTAGTCGGTCTTTGGTAACTGCACTGGAATGTCTCTGAAAGCTACACCTGGCACCAGTGCTGTAACTGGATAGCTTGGTGAGCATTGCAAGTACAGAACCTTAAAGGATTGGGATCACATTTTGGCCATGGAGAAATGTAGACCTCAAGGTTTTTTTAATTTCATAGTTACCTGTAATGTGGACATCCAGATTGTTTGACCCAGCAATTTCTTAGAAATTATTTGTTAATCAAGGACCATGCTGAAAACACAGAATTGTGACATGTGGTACTAGATTCCCTTTGATCCACTATGGAACAGTGCTATAGTGCTGTAATATGAAATAACAGAAATATAAACATATACTTTGTACAAGATACAGAAAACTTTCTGCCCACAGTTTGACCTCTTTTAGTTGTCATTGTCATTCTTCATTACTATTCTGGTAAAATTTTTTTCTCTGTTTATGATCTGAATTTCCATTTTGTTTTGCATTGTAACTATGTAATTGAACAACAAAAGATTCAGAGGGAATCCAGTGGGGAGGGAGAGGTAAAAATACGAGGGAAGACCTGACAACAGGAAAAGTTCATGATCAGGATTATACTCAGTTATCAGTAACAAATGTCTAATATTCTTAGCAACCTATTTCCTATGGCAAAAACAAGAGTTTGCATTTAGTTAATGGAATATAGAAAAAAGACAAAGTGAGATTTACAGAATTACAGAATTGCTGAGGTTGGCAGGCATCTCCGGAGATCATCTAATCCTGCTGTCCTGCTGCAAGAAGGGTCAACTAGAGAAGGTCGTTGAGGACCGTGTCCAGTTGGGTTTTAAATGTCAAAAAAGACGAAGTGAGATTTACAGAATTACAGAATTGTGAGGTTGGCAGGTATCTCCGGAGATCATCTAATCCTACTGTCCTGCTGCAAGAAGGGTCAACTAGAGAAGGTCGTTGAGGACCGTGTCCAGTTGGGTTTTAAATGTCTCCAAAGATGAAGAGTCCACAATCTCTCTGGGCAACCAGTTCCAATGTCTGATCACCATCATAGTAAAAAAAGTTTTTATGTTTAAATAAGATTTCCTGTATTTCAGTTTGTGCCTATTTTCCCTTGACCCTTCACTGCCCACCACTAAGAATCTGTCTCTGTCTTCTTTACTGACGAGATATCCCTGAGCCATCTCTTCTCAAAGTTGAGCCATTACAGCTCTTTCAGCCTCCCCCTGTACGTCAGATGCTCCAACCCCTTAGTCATCTGTGTGACCCTTCAGAGGACTAGCTCCAATAAGGCCCTGTCCTTACTGTAGTGGGGAACCCAGAAGGGGACCCAGCCTTCCAGATGTGTCTTGCCAATTCTGAGCAGAGGGGAAGCATCATCTCCCTCAGTCTGCTGGCAACGCTCTGCCTAACCCAGCCCAGGAGGCTGTCAGCTGCCTTTGCCACAAGGGCATATTGCTGGTTCAAGTTTCTGGATTGTTTTTGTTTGTTTCTATATCCATGAAAGTGCTTGCAAAAACTGGAACCTAAATGTTGCAATAAAAAAGTTTCTCTGTAAAAACTATTCACTAGCGCCAAATACTATACAAAGGGACCTGGAGGGTTTCAAGGATTATGTTTTTCTCCAGTGAGAAACTCTCCCATTGATTGAACTGATCCACTTGAACATTCATGTTCAGTAGTTCCACAGTGAGCATTCCTCATCCATGATGAAATGTTTGGGTGCTAGTGCACACGCTTGGGTGCAAGTACTAGAACTCAATGACTATCCTCAGAGGGTCTGTTTTGGAGGTTACCATACTGGCTTAGCTCTTTATTTGGGTCTCAGATCTTCTCTCCTTGATGTCAGGATCAGGTGCTCTGCTTCTGTTGATGTTGATAGATAATTTATAAATTGTGTTGTCAACACAACATTTAATCTGCTCCAAACAGCTCATAAACAAACCTTTGATTAATTCTTCCAGTCTGTGTCTTCTGGACGGGATTTACAGCATTCTACTTGTTTGGATGAAAAATAGAGAGAGACAAGCTGTCACCACTGAGAAAAAGAGTATTTTTTTTCCTTCACTTCATAGCTTAAGAATAATTTTATCATGACTTTAAAGTATGAAAATGGCAGAAGATTTAAATTTGTGACTGATGATGCAGAAGCTGTAAAACTTGATGGACTCAAGAGTGTTCATACCAAATTACCACAAGCTACACACATTTTCAGCCAGGAACATCCGGTTCACAATGGAATAGAAACTTGGAAGTGCTGTTCCATGATCAATGCATACGAAGATGTTAACCAATGACAGTTGAAAGACCTGTTTATTTATAGCCTCAGCTGAACATTGCAACACAGCTGGAGGAAAAAAAGAGTAATTTCAAAGACAAACAATTCAGAAGGAGATCTGTTGGGGGGTGGGGGCACTGAGTTTACTGTGTCCAGACATTTAATAACATTAAAACGCAGAATCTGAAGGAGCAAGGCTTACTTTACTGACCTTGTCTTTTGTTATCATATTAAATTTAACTCACAGCTTAGAGGATCACATTAGTTTGGCTTTGGAATATTTTTCATTTATGTGTGCCTTTGAATCAGCACACTACTACCTCTGTTGATTTAGTCCAGTCAAGATGTATGTATAGTTCTGAAGTACTGTTTACATAAGGTTCTTATATCACCCTCAAGCACAGCTACCATCCAACAACTTGGGCTTGAAAATTAGAAACTGAATGCCACTAGAATAAAATTCAATTCCTATCAAAATTATTATGGTACAAAATATACAAGCAGTTTGTGACTGATATGAAAAGATTAAAGCAAATAGCTATCTATTAATTTCAGGAGTATCAGAAATGTAAATAAGAACCTGACACACCAATTCCTTTTTGAATGCTAGCTAGTTTCTGCCATCCAACACTCTCTTGGATAAAATACATATTTGCAATCTGCATTTCTGAGTTTCCATATTTGTGGCTCTAAAGCCAATTTTTCTCTGCTTTTTTCCTTTTTATTTATTTTGTATACTGCACCTTCTGGGTTTAAAAAAACTCTCCAAAATCAAACAACTTTTTCTGTTTTTAGTTCTTATTTTGGCACATGCATTAACGTTCATAGTATAAAAGTGAAAAGTCTGTTCCTAAGGAAGGACAGCAATAGATTGATGTTTGTAGATAGTTTGTATATAACACCCAGGGTAATACTAATCCAAATATAGAAAGTAATTACACTGACCTTGATATCTGTCATCATTATCTTGCTTATAGCACAAATGTTTTCCTAAGAATGCCATCAAACCCCTAGTTTTAGATCTATTTCCAGTAAGAAATTCCTTCTAATCATTGCTCTACAAATATTGTGGTTCTAAGGATACAAAAGTATCAGTGTATCTAATCGCCATAATTGTTCCAAGAGAGAATTAAGATAAACCTCCTTCATAGACTTCGTTCCAATGGCTTTCATGTACTTCTTGCAGTGTCAAAGAATTTCAAAACACTGTTTTGTAGAAGATTATCTTGTACCTGGGGAAAAAGAAAGGAGAACAAAAAGAATGATTTTAGGGAGTTAAAACACCTGAAGTGCACTTGATTCTTTCATAGGAAAAGATGTCAAAACTTGACAAAACACCCTAATGTTCCCCAACTTGTAGGAAACATTTCTGGTATAGAAGGTACATACCAGCAGCACAGCTAAATGTAACACTAGCCCCTGAGAAACAAGAGCCTCATACATCCACACAAAAAGAATAATACACAGTGATTTTCAATCTTCTGAGAACAGCAGTGGACTATTGGGCTTATTTCATGATTATAAAAGCCTCATAATCTATGATTGCTGCAAGCAGAAGTGATTTATTGGAGTACTCTCACATATACGAGATAAACCTATAACTCGCTGGCAGCTATTTTTTTAAAGGAGGGTATTAAAGGAAAGGCCAACAGCTTGCTTACTTTGTAGCCTCAGAAAACGATGACTTGCAGCTCCAAAATATCAGTTTTGATGAATAGTTATAGTGAAATTATAACCATTGTTGTACAATGAGATAAACTTTCACCTCCATGAGGAAAATATAGATTACAAAAACTGATTGTAAACAATCGATGCTTTATATTCTTCTTCCCTAACTGAGCGATTTTTGAATTTATGCCAGTCCGACAAATGCATTAATAATATTTAGCTGCTAGGTATTTGTGAAAGAAATTGGAAATTGTTTTTAATTTGTTAGTCTGGTGAAGCGGTAACACACTGATTCAAGAAGGAGGAACAATTGGTAGCATGTGTTTGCTATTTTCATACATAAATATAGAAACACACATACAAGTGTGTGTCTTTTTTTCATACATACACACTCTCCTACACAAAGGAAGATAAGCATAGTGAATATAGAGAAGAAACCATAATCAGTTGCTAAACAATAAGGAAAGAAAGTAACTCAAAAGCAGGAGAGTCTCCGATGAGTCGTGAAGCTCACTTTCTATCACAGACATTTTAAACATTCCTTTTATACTTGTTATATAATTTAAATTATATGTTCTTATTGAGTTTTCTTCAGTTATCTCATCTGTAAAATACAGTGTAAACCACACAGCCTATTTACTCTCTACAATCCATGGGACAAGTTCTGAGAGGGAAATTTATTATAAATAGTGTAGTGAGTTGCATTTTAAAAGCCTTGCCCTATTCATCTGAGGTTGTTTACTTTGATTTCAAAATCAGTGAAAGTTTCATATGGTACAGGAATAAGGAAGAAGTGAGTAATAAAGAAAAGAAAATCAGAACTACAGATAACTGTTTGAATACAATTCTCAGTTTTGCCAAACCTAAACACAAAAAGCAACATGTTACACTACTCTGATCAGTGCCACAAAAATTCTTCATGCAGAAAATTCAAAATGCTTTGAGATGCCTTCTCTTAGTATAAGTAAGTCTATGGCCTTACATGCATGAGTTCTTATTGCCAATTTAAATCCTTCCCATTAAAAAGAAGGATACTGTATAGTTGTGGAGTATAGTAATCTGGGGACTGAAATTAAACAAGGCATATTTGAGAGCTAAGTCCCCAAAGGCAGTCTCTTTGAAAGAAAGAGTGGTGAGTTGTGGAAAAAAAAAAAAAAAAAAAAAAAAAAGAAAAACCAATGAAGAACCCTAGATAAAGTTTATGTATTGGGATGTAGTACTTAAATGACCATATATATGAAGCAGAAGAGTTATATACATGGAAAAATTAATCTGCATTAAAGATGGATGTGAGGTGGCAATAAATTCTCTGTATGGAAACACTCAGTGTTCACTAGGTGTGAGACAGGTTTCACCAGTGCTAAGGCTGGGCAAGTTTTGCTATCTTGTTAATAGGAAAAGGGAAAAAGCCATTTTTCTTTCTCTCCCTTTTCCCCTTTACTAGGGTCCTTCAAAATTCAGTACCTTACAGAGCATATGCTTATTTGATATAAGATCTGTCACAATTCCTCTATAGACAAATATAATACAGAGTAGCTATTTTTCTTAGATGCCGTATTCCAAGTACACAGTGTTTGGAAGTGATTCAGCTGCCTAAACAGAAGTGTCTAGTACCATTTGACACATACAGTTACCTGCAATACCTTCATGGGCTGGCAGATATGACCCTGGCCTCACAGCGGACCTTTCTAGACTGGCAGTTAGAAACCATCTGCAAAGTCACTGCATGCCTATATTCACACAATTTCCCCTAATTCTGAATTACTTTAATTTACAAGAATAAACCTTTTTTTCAATGTTGTTCAAGTTCACCTAGATTCACTATCTTCTTGGGTTTTTTTCATAATTTTTTTTATTGAGCAAGATTTTGGTTCTGACTCTTATGCAGATTGATTGAGTGCTTTCAACCTTTACCAAGGATATCTGACAGCCCAATTGCCCCTACTACATGAAAGATTTCAAATGCACCTCATCTTTCTCATAGGGGACCTTCTCAGACGCAGACAATATTTAGGACAGGAGACTCACAAGGCCCTTCTGCATGCAGAAACTTCAAGATTCAATGTTTCATGTTGTGAGACAGCAGGGAGAGGGTGGCTAAGGGCCCCAGGCTGAGGGGGCAAGTGGAGTCCTTCCTGCCAGTGCAAAACCTGAGTCACTGCAAAATACAGAAATGGTCCCAGGAGCAGGATTCTCATCCATAGAGCTGCAGCTCCTCTCAGCAGGACTGCTTCCCTTAGGTGTAGCTCTCCAAGTGCCTCAACTTGCACAGTAGCTATGTCCTGAGGAGGAGAAAGCGGAACAGGGAGAAACCATTTTAAAAGGTGCTTTTATCACCTTTTTGTGAACCTTCTGAGTAATATTTTGTGTCAGAAAAGTCTAGTTCAGCAAAAATGCAACTTTTACATGAATGTATCCGTTTCAGTGAAGTGTTATTTGTGAAAGATTTCCCCGGACACAATTTTTGGTGTGAGGTAATGCATCCTAGAATAGGCCATTGCTTACTGGAGACGTAATGAATTCTTCATTTGTATTAATTGCAGGATGAATTGGAATCTCTGCATTATTGTATCCAGGAAAGTACCTTAACCAAAAGCTAGTAATTCTCCCGATATTGGCATTTTCATCTTCTTCCAGTTGGTGCCCTTCCACTTGATATGACTGATTGAGTTTTCATTGTGAAGGAAGGACTAACTCTAGGTTTCAGTGTATAATGCCAGGACTGTGGCAAACTAGATCAGGAGGACTGGAGAATCACCTCAAACTGAGATGTCCCATGTACGATCCAGTAGGTTATTCTAGGGCACCTTGGTGCTTGACATTTTGAAAGTCAGTTAAAATGTCTTTGATTTGTCTGAATGGAGAATTTGACTAATTTTCAATCCTTGTTGATTTTGGGAGGGAAAAAAAACCTAGTACATCTCAAATTATTGGTATAAATGAAAATTATTATCTTTCACACATGTATTAAAACCTTCAGTTTTCTCCACAAAAGAATTTACAGAGTTCTACCTAAAACATAAAATAACAATAAGGAAAGCAGAAAGTTGGAATGCTATGTAATTTGATTAAAAAGTGAAGGCTAAACAATTTTTAAATCATTGAAGGTCTACTTTGTACAGAAACCAAAAGAAAGTAACCCATTTTTACTAATAGATCTGATCAAGCAGAGCATTAAACAGAAAAACAAGGTGAAAACTGAATGAAAAGTGGAGTGACTGCATTACATGTTTTCTAAAGATGCCATCAATTTTTATCTTCAGCCTGATTTCCTATTTGATCTAATTTAAATTTTTCTGTAAGTTCGTCTCATACTGCAAATTTCACTGTTCTGTTAATTAATTTCAAAGCTTTTATGACTTCCAAATAAATTATTTAGAAATAATTTAAATCACAGGCAAGTTAAATAAAACATTTGTTAATTCTTTCTTGTTTTGTGCTCAAATGTTTTTGCTGGATTTTTATCAAAGCACAGGATCATATACTATGAATATACAATCCCTCACAGCCATCAGCTGCCCTTTTTTTTTGGTCAGGAACCAAAAATAAGATTAATTATGTAATCTTCCAAAGAGAGATTTCTAGTTACACTTTAAATGAAATGGTCCCCCCTTAAAAGGATTTAACTCAGACTTAATGAGAAAGTTATTGTATGTTAATTAAATACACACTGATTACTATGAATATTTATCGAAGTGTAACAATAATTTGCATGAAGATAGATGTTGAACAACTGAATTTCAGTAAATATGTTCTTAATAATTATTTAACATTCACTAAATTATGCAACTAAATGATTTTTTGGCAAAGATATTGAGTATTTATTATATATTATAGGCCCAATTGTATCATTACCTACACAGGTGCAATCCCATTTAATTAAAGGGGAAGTTGTTGTCATGTAACTGAGGGCAAGATGCAATCATATATACCAACTGATTACTAAGCATATTTAATGACATTGAACAGCAGTCCTGAGATCTAAAGAAGTCATTCTATTCACTTCTTTCAAAAATTCGTTGAAAACTAAGCTAAATGATTCATTTCTAACATACAAGGCATCCTTCAACCAGTTGCAGTCTTAGGATCCTTGTTGTCTGGATTTTCTTGCCTGCTCATATTTGTATCCTGTTTTTTGAAGTTTTGACAGCTTGTTTTGTTGTGTGTGTAGCTGTATTCCAGCACCAAGCCCCGATGAAAAGTGTAAGGAAAAATCACCCTAACTCAGTTCTATTCTACTGCTGCTTCCCTATGAAGGAGTCCCTGTGTCCAAAGCTAACCTAATCTATCTAGTGAAATACTGAAAGCTTATTTTGGATATTACTAGGCTTCACCCTTCTAGATGTAGCATAGATTAGGAAAAGTATTATGTGTGGCATCCTTAGTTTCGCTTAGTCTAGTATTTGGTATCCTACTCAGCTGAAGGAGTTTTGAGACAATTTCTACAATATCTTTGGATAAAACAACTACCTTCAGGCTACTGTCAGGACTGGCACTCTCTGCCTCTTATTCAACTCAGTCTAGTCAATAGTTCAGAAACTAAGCATAAGGAAAGATTAAACATAAGAGACAACCTGTTTCTGTAGGTCAATGATGACAATATTCATTTGGGACTGGACAGCATCCTGCCCTTAATCTATTTTTGAAATTCTCTCTAGTGTCCCTTAAATGTTTATTCAGTCCTTGAATCAATTATCACTCCATCCTTAGGCTTGCTTGTAAACAACAGAGAGAGGAAATGTCACAGATTTTGTTCTAGGAATAGCTTAATTTAGAGCAATTTGTGAGCTTGCTGCATACCACTAATACTGAAAGTCTCGAAGAGAATCAAACAGGACAGAAAGAATAAAGCCTGCAGTTATGCCTTTTGCACTTATTTGTCAGTCCACTTCTATATTTACTTCTCATACCGCATCTTTTGAATCAGCACAATGTCACAAATTCTCTCCCTTACATGTGACAGTGAAGCATTGGAATGGGTATTGGGATTTGCATGCTCGTTGCACATCCAGTGCACTTCAGCCAGAGGTGGGAAGGATACTGAAAGGGAAGATGTACTTCTAAAGGAAAAGTCTGTCAGTCATGGTGCAATGGTCGTCCATCTCATTCCTTTCTATCTGTCAGTACTACAAGATATGTGGAAATAGATAGTGTCTTTGAAATCTCAAGGTCTTTCTAAGAGCTATTGGAACACAAAAGATTCCTATCCTTAGCTGGAAAATCCATCTGGAAATTTCTTCTCCATCCACTACCAAATTCTTCAAATGACTTATTCTTGAAGAGTGAGAAATTCAAACCATCATGCAATCTTATTTTAGTGTTTATATATGTTGTGAAATCACCTTGCTTTCTGGCCTTAGTCTAATTTTTAGAAAGCTAAAACTGGAAAATGTAGGTATAAGAAGTTTTCTTAGTACATTACTGAGTTTTGGACATGTATAAGAATGACCCTGTTATTTAAAAAAGCTAATGGCATTATCAACTGGATGGAAAGGAAAATAGAATTATGAAAAGGGTTGCATAAGAATATTACCTATGTTTAATAAGCCTTCTACGAGGTTAAGATTTAATCGTAATATCACCAATGTAGATGATAAATGCTGATATATCTGATGTATATTTAATGAGTGGGTTTTGTAAGCAATCAAAATTAAAATACTTGAAGTTAACCAAATCTGAGTTAAAACTCTTAGGAAAAATGAATAGCTAAGGCAAATAAGATAGAGCAAAAAAGTATACTTAAAAGAGTATTTCTTTGGAGTGTTCTTATTTTTTGTTACCAGCACTAAGCTACTTTATTCTTCTTGGTAGTAATAAAGGCATTAAAAAAAATTAAGTATAAAGACAGATAAAAAGCTGAAGTAGGCCTTTTCTCCCATTCTGCATTGATGAAAGATTTTAATAACAAAGAATGGTAGCCATAAACTGATGTCATTGGCTGTCTGATTTTAACTTTTTTAAATGAAATGGTTAGTGATAAACCTAGCAAAAGTAACCAGTTTTTCAGATAGATACAATCTGATCTGGCAGTCAACCGCTTTCATCAGAGCTATGCAATGAATATGAGGAAGACACAAGAAACTAGAAGCTCTGTCAGACTCCTTGCTCTTACCACCTCAACCGTATTTTCCACACACCGTATCCTAACTGCAGGCATCATTGACAGCCTCTCACTCTTCAGATTTTACATGAATCTTAGCACTTTTTTTGACACAAAGCAAAACCTTTCAAGCAAAACCCTTGATTGTTTGCTTCTTAGCCCAGGAGATGAAAGGTGTCATAGTTCCCAGCCAAGAGTTCCCAGAAGGGTTATTAGCTAATGTCCATCTCTATTATAACCTCCAGCACTCCAAATCCTGCAAGTATGAAATCTCTTTAAAACCAAGCTCCTGCAGACTCTCTAGTCCTCATAAGTATATCCCTACTATTGATATATGCTAGATATACCTTTTCTAAGCAGTTGTACAGGATGACTTCTATTGCAGATATTATGTCAGGAGGCAAGTACTGCTGTCAGGGCTCCAGCAAGGAATTGCCTCCTGCAGTCTCCAAGCGGGAAATGGAGAGGGAAAACAGAAAAGAGGAAAGAAAGGTGTCAGAACTGAAGGGTTTTGAGCTGTGCTACCATCCTGCATATTATTTTTCTTTTTGCTTAGGATTCATAGACATAATAGTCTCTTTGTACAACCTCTGCATGGTGACTGCCAAAACCTCTCTTCTTGGAAACAGGTAGTCTTCTCAGAGATAGATGAAGTGCCGGTGTAACACAGTATGACAATCTATCTTCTGCGGTGGGACTTAGGATGAGGTTGGACCTTCAAGCAGAGTTGTAGCAAAGGAGAGACACACTCCTGATTTTCCTGGTTTACAACTTCACAAGTATTAACAGGCGTATTGGCTAGCTACTATATGGGTGTATATGCAGTGACCTTAAATGGCATTGTATTGTACTGTACAGTATCCACTGAGGTTGAAGAAATTGAGTGACTTCTTAGCAACATTTTTCTCATTTCAGGGGAACAGAAACAAGGGAAAAACTAATGAAAAATTACTGAACTGGTGAATACAAGAGAGATTTAAACCCATAGATCCTATTTCTGTCTTTTTTCCCCCTTCTTTATTTTTAATCTTCTTGATTTATTAGAATGTGGAGAGGGAATGGGGAGAATATTTCTCTGTCAACACCAATTCTTACTTGTGTTTTTGTTCAGGTAAGAGCACCGGGCTTTGAATCCCAGTGGGGGGGTGTGATTCTTTGAGGCTCTAAGCAAGGTTTTTGTGTCAAGAGCTGACTCTCTCCTTCATGTAGCTGAGCCTACAGAAGATGATCCAGACACATAAATCCTTTTATGGATTTGGCCTTAACTTTGTCAAGTTCTGCATCGTTTGGTTTGGGTTTTTTTTGTCAGCTACCAGACAAAGATAACACATTTAGGTGTGTTTATTCTCTTAATATTTATTTTCTCTGTAAGGTTTGTGTTCTAAATCAGACTGTTTTGGAGATCATTATTTTATGCTGTCATTTCATGGAAGAAAG
>KL267300.1:42462-86340 GCA_000699545.1 Podiceps cristatus
AGTCTGAAACCAGACTTGCTGAGTTGTCAAACTGAATAGAAAGATCCCAAGTACTTAGCAATTTTTGTCACTAGTCTGCAGAGAGAAGACTAGAGATGTCTAGGGCAAGAGTGCTGGTCCCAGAAGGTTGATGGCCAGGTGTCTAAGGCTGATTGGAAAACCCTTACTGCAGTCAAAAATGAGGCCAAAGGTGCAATTAACTCAGAAACTGCTGTAATTTGTGTTTCATTATTAGTTGTAAATCAATACAAATAGTCTTGCTAGACACAGTCAATTGCTTTTTTAATAAAAGAAAATTAGTAACTAAAGAGAATGCTGTATGTCTGATAAATATATATGTTATAAAAACTTTTCACATTCTGTCTCATGAAACTCTAGCCTTACATGATTTACAGGGAAGAAAAAAAAAACAAAAACAAACCAACCAAAACTTCCTTTACCTTTTCTATACTTAGTGTGGAGCTCCCATACCAAGTAACTGATGTGTGTACTGATTAGTATGGTTTCATTGTAACAAGATATTCCTAGTGTGCATCAAACTTCATGAACATCTGGAACAGAAAAGAATCTGTACTGAGAACAGCAATTAATAAAAGACCCCAGAAGAATCAGATCATTGCAGGCATCTCCCAACCTGATAAAGTACACACTGAGAAAGAAGGAAGAAAAGGTAAGCAGCTGGAGGGACCATCCATTTAAACTCTGTTGGACTTCCTGGATCAGAACCTCAGTGCACAGGAATCAGAGGACACTTTTTCTTATGCACTGTGATCAATCATTTTAGTCAGAAAGGTGCTGGTAATGAACCAAGAAGATACTCATAATATTAGATTTTAAATTTCTATGTTTATGAAGTAGTGTTACACAAAGTATTTCTTCTCAGAAAACATTCTGGTTTTTTATTCTTTCACAATAGTCTTTTAAAATTTAAATCAAACAGGTAAGTATTTTAGTTGCTGGCCATTTCAAATCTTTTTGACGTCAATCTCCATTGTTCCCTTAGTGCATTGTTTCATAATGCTGCCTTGGCTGTTTCATATCTCAAGGCAGGACTGAGGTAAGAGTGTCCCCTCTGCTGAAGTGTATGCACGTGGCACGTAGCATCTCTCTTACAGAGGGAGAACTCTCCCATTGACTGGGAGAAACCTTGATGTAGGCCCTGGATAAACTGTCAAATGTAGGTACTAGAGAGCCCTAGGGAAGCAAACATATAAGTACTATAGATGACCAAAAAAAAAGTTAGGGATGAGATAGTGGAAGACCCTGAGCAATGAAGCAGCTCTAGGTGCTCTGTAAGAAGCCCAAGCAGTGTTAAAGCAATTTAGAAGCACTCCTTTGTCTTCAAAAATTACAGAAGTCATTTTGTGTTCTTCTATCCCTTGAGGTCTCCACACATAAAAGTAATTAAAAGCCATATTTGCTTTCTCTTTATCCTGCTCTACCTTAGTCGTTCCAAGGCATATTTTTTTTTCTCTTTTAGTGTAGAAGGGATACATTTCTAGAATGTTGAAATAAGGTTGTGAAGACAGTGTTGATGTTCATAAACATTGAAAAACCACCCAGAGCTTGTTACTATCATTGTGAAAGATGTCTCACTCTACTGTTATCTTAGCTTTATGATATCATGTTTTGTGTGGGATGAGAGTTTGTGCATATATTAAAAGAAACAAAGACAATAATTATTGAATTGGCATACCAAGAGCAAGAGTGGTTCTTTAATCACACTCTATTCCATGAATACTGAGTAGACTACTATAGTAAAAAACCCTGATATTTTGACTGAGACATAGCAGAGCTTTAGTACTCATAATACTCTACTTTTATGGAGTCATATTTCTGTCTAAGATGTATTAGTAGATTGTGCCAAGATTTAGGCTGCGCAGCTGCAGGAACTTGAGAAGTTGCCTCTAGTGTATCAGATACAAAACATGCAACATTAAATTTTGTGAACTATAACAGTTAGCTAAGTGTATGACGTCTCTTTAAGGAAAGAGATTCAAATCAGATTTCATCTAGGGCCCATTGAAACAAATATGGATTTTACTTGTAAAATGACCAGAACTCCAGGTCTTTACCAGAAAATGACAAGTTAGATCATTTGATACCAGTACCCAGCTGCTTCTGGGAGGAAGACAGTGCCACAGAAAAGCTGACCTCTATCCAAAGGGAATTAAACCGATAGAAACCTATTAAGGTTCTAGATATCAGCATTTGATATCAAGTCCATGCCATATAGTAAAAGGGATTATTAGGAAGAAAAGAAAGAAAATTATTATGTGGAGTTTTAATGTGATATTTTAAAAAGCTGATTTAACCCAACTTTGCATTTTGTAGTTTTATTCCCATATCTGTTGATAGCTAACATGGGATCCCAACAGGCAGAGATGTGCTATGATGCAGAATTTAAAATGACAATATACTTGTACTTATTTTCTTATAAATTGAGATCAAGTTTAGAAATTATCTGTGTATGCTGTAGACAGTCATTCCACTATTTTAAAGTTTTATTAATAGCATGCATTACTACTTTTTGTAACGATCCCAGCTACATGCTTGGATAGTAACACATAAGAAAGGAATTTTCATTTTAAAAAAAATGTACAGAAGATAAGTAACCAGCTCCTAGTGGTATTTGAGAACCTCATCTCCTTAAACTATTTTAAAAGTACACACCTAAAATCTTACAGAAAATCTGATGTAATTATTATTGTCATTATGTGTTCCAATAGTCAGGGCCAAATTTGTTCGGTCTAGAGGGCTATATCATTCTGCTTTCCTAATACAGGTTGTAGAGTGTATTAACTCCTTTTGCCTGTAATCACTTAGATGAAGCCTTCCTCTTGCATCCATAGTGTGCAGAGGATGTGAACACATAGCATTTTGCTATTTGAGTGTGATTCCCAAGAAATCACTGGAGCCAGAAGATCCTGAAAAGTGGAACCAAAAATCTAAGAAACAGGACAAAATATAAAACGGTTGATAAGTTAATGAGAAGATATGTTTGAGGGAATAATAAATCATTTGATCTAGATGCAATTCTATTATCTGGAAAGTTTATGTTAAATTACTCAATAGAAGACACTATCTTGAATACAGATCATAGGTGAAGATTGCCTTGTTATATTGTTACTTGCATGGATTGTAACTGAAACTGCAGAGCCTAGGAGACACTATTTATTCAGGATAAATTAAAAAAGCAATTAATATCATTTGTAAAGGAACCAACACCCAGAGCACAGATATTATGGAAAAGTAGGAACTGAGCAATGAAGACAGATGAACTTTTCAGTGGACTAGATAAACACACAAAAAGGCGGAGTTTTAATTTGCATTTTGTAGCCAATGAGTTGCCACACCTGGCTGCAGCTATAGATGTCAGAAGAAAGCCCTAGAGACAGGAACATAAGAAGTCTTGAAGCTCAAGGTAACCCTTCTGGCAGGATCCTGCTCGATGGTGATCTGGAGAATCCTAAGGAAGGAACTGGCTTTGCTTCATTCTTGCTGTCTTTAGGGAAATCAGAGCGAACATACATTGGTTCTAAATAACAGGATCAATTTTTTAAAAGTCCTAATCTTTCAATCCAATTTCATTTCTTCTTCTACAAACAGTTCATACGCCTTTAGATTTTGGCAACCTATTCTGGGCACAAGCAGATAAAATGGTTGAGAACATACTATGCAATCACAGTATGCTCCAGAGAGAAGTGGTATCTCTGAATGTTGTAAATAATGCAGAAAGGGCATAAGATGCAGAGAGGAGGTAAATATTTAGCCTGAGATTGTCAAAGAAGCATGAGGGAATTAGACTTCTAAATCCTAATAAAATTCAACAGGAGCTGGAAACCCTAATTCCCTTAGCCTCCTTGAAAATCCCATTTGTAATTTCATATTAAGGTAGAACACTGGTTCTACATAATATCAATTTCACTAAGAAGACACCAGTCTATTTTCCACACTTTTCATTTCAAAAGGCTTGATTTTCACCATTGTGAACGTATCCAATCTAGCTGGTCAGTGAGTCAAAATTAGACTCAATGTGTGGGTTACTTTCTGTACTGATTTACTCAGTGAATACTCATACTATTTTTCATTTTGCTTTCATTAACTAACAGCTATACTACTGTATTTAGACTATTCCCCTGGTGTTTCCTACTAAAGCACTTTAATTATGAGATAAGGACTAACTGTTTCCTGCTTTGATAGGAATTGCTCACCTCTCAAGTAAGTTGGAGTTAACCACATTTTTCTCTTTTTTCACATTAAATAGACTTCCTTTATTAATTCCTTGTTTTAGTGGATTTCCATGCATTGGAAAAACTAAAATGAAATAAACTAAACTGAACTATACTAAACTAAACTAAACTAACCCAAAACCAAAAACCTTCAGTGTTATGAAGCATGTCCATGATTTTTTCTGTCCCTGAAATCTGTTCATTTGTTTAGTGTAGTAGTTGCTGTATTTACCTCTTTGAATTCTTATCTTTTCTGATTTATCAAGGACGCATTTTTTTGTGTTGTGTTAGTCAAAAATTTTAAGAAATGCCCATTCTTGTATAAAGAACTAAGTCTTTCCTTTCCCACCTTCCATCTTTGCATTCATTTTCGTTTTCTGGGTTGTTTCTCTCAACAATGTGTACCAAAACTGGGAAAGCAGTACCTTATACTTATTTGGCCCAGGTGTATGTGAATACAACATGTGAGGCTGTAGAGAATCAAGCCCTCTGGCTCGTAGCTTCTCTCTGTATGTTTTTACACATCGCTGCAAGGCAAAACCCAGTTCTATTAGACAATACTTTTGGGGACACAGCTGTGTACTAATTACCTTTCCAGCCTACCAGCAGAAAAATGAAAGCAATATACTGTAGTCCATTAATTTTACAAACATTGGGGCAGATCTTCAACTGATGTAAGTGGACGTAGCTGCAATGACTTTATCTGGTGGTTTTACTCCTGCTGGGGATAAGGCCTCTTTTATTGACTTTTCAAAGCATTTCCAGATTTCAGGTCAAGCTTTTCAGTACAGTTTGATTAATTTCTCTTAGCCCATGTAGATCTTGCCCATCTTGTCTGCTCTGCAGATTATACTCATGCTGTATCTGAAGTATAAGGTTACTATTGTATTTTATTTGCTGTATTCTGTAAAGCTCCTCACTTATTTTTAATCCATGGATCATTCTTATTCAGCATTACAAGTAGATTTACAGGATCTTAACACAATAACTCC
Source organism: Podiceps cristatus (assembly GCA_000699545.1). NCBI lineage: Eukaryota > Metazoa > Chordata > Aves > Podicipediformes > Podicipedidae > Podiceps > Podiceps cristatus. The sequence continues at coordinate 47,687 of KL267300.1, forward strand.
AAAAAAATGAACTGCTGTCAGCTGCAAGCTTTTCAGTTTAATAGTAAAATAATTCTATATTATTTGTATTTCAAACAATACTGAATAACCTTAGATTTTGTTATGATGGAAAGCATGCTATTTTTTTTAATGTCATTTTGGGAACCGATGAGAATATTGAACAGTTACTGGATATGTTCAAACCATTTCTTTTTTCTTTTCTTTTTCTCTTGGCTGTAATGAGCTAATCTACCTACACTAAGGGCTGAATACAAAGTGTGAGGAAGGCCCATGGAAAGAAAAAGACCAATATTCATTGTTGATGTTTGCTAATTTGAAGTTGAATGAAATCCATAACTTGAAAGTACCTTTTAAACAATGTTAAATTGAATGTGCTTCTCAGAAAGAGACTGAAATTAAAAGGATCCTGGACCAGCAGGGATCCTGCCTTGTGGAGAAGTATTTGATAATCCCATCCTGAAAAGGCTCTGTAGTATAACCCAAAGCCAACATTTCTTATCCACATGGTGCCATGTAAGCACCTGGATTCAATCTGAGTTCAGAATAGAGGGGTAGGGAGTTTCTAACAGGCCACATGAAGGATAATCTAGAAAGGACTTCCGTGCCCTATCACCAGAAGAGGCAGTGGCACAGCTGGAGATGATGATCCAAAATGAAGAGGATCCACTTGAAGGACTCATGGGAAAATCACACGAATCCTTCTAAATCTGTCCCCAAAGGCATTTCTTTAAGTAAGCAGCATAGACAAGTATCTCATCTGGCCATCTTTTCTGGAAAAAAGGCAGTAGAAAAATTCTTGATGAAGGAAGCTAGGAAACACAAAAAGAAGTATAATGTAACTGTTTCATTATTAAAAAAATCTCCTATTTCATGTCCCAAAAAGGGGAGAACAGGAGAATTTATGCCTAGTACCAATATTGTTGAATTTGTACCTGTAAGTGCCGCAGAAACAGAAAAACTTAGTTCTTAGATTGTTCTTAAATAAATTTAAAAATGAAAAAGAAAGAGAGATTCATTCAAACAGATAACATTCATTAAATATCCATGGAAATCCAAAACAAATACATTGCTGAATCAAGATGAAAGAACAAGAATACTTGTGATGTTTTAATCTGAAAAATAAACAGTTCAGTATATTGATAGGGCTTAATTATGTCCTTTCTTACTTAAATGACTTCCTGTATTAAAACTGTAGTTATTAAATTATGCTAAAATAAAATATTCCTTATCATTATTTAACATTTCTTTTATACTTGTGAAACTTTTGTAAGGTTAGTCCATAAATCCACATCAAGCATTTTAATGCAAAGGATGTTGACTTAAACTCATCATCTGCTTAATCAACAATTTTAGTTTATTATCAGAAAGCATCAGTAACCTTGATGCACTTTATCTTAATTTATGCTTTCATCAAATAGAGAAAGAACTAAGTAATAAGTGATCGCATTAGAAATGCATTTCAAAATGTTCACCAGGAAAATAATTCAGCAACATTTAGCAGCAAATATTATCTTCATGCAACCAAACACTGACAATACAGTAACACATTCCTTATTAGAGCATGTTTTGTTGTGGGCTCTATAGTTGTACTTAGAGTACCAACTAGATTATACTTGACTCCCAAAGTCAGTACTATCACCCTGATGTATCTTTTCTTGAAGATATCCTTTCCAGATTTTTCCATGAGTCTCTGTATGTAGTGACTATGAGGCAGGCCCTGAGGTGTTGCCATGTACTTCAATCAGATAAACTTGAGGGCAAACTCAAGTTTACATTTGCATGTCTGAAAAAAACACTCCTGTGCCAGAAGCAATCAGGTGCTGAATGCAAGAAATGAGGGCTTCCCTACGACCATGCTGTCATTTAATAAAGAAGTATTGAGCACTCCCTTGGGGTTTGCTTTGGGGTTTTTTGTTAGCTTCACTCTTCTCAGTCCTGAAAGTTTTGGAAGGAGAAAACTGCAACAAGCATTCGCATAACTTCTTCTCTGCCTTCTTACAGATGCCTTCGTTACAGTTAGAAACACGCCCAAACCACTGAATTAACTCTGAGAAGTGTGCGCTTTTCCCCCCACGTACTTATGCACAATAGAAACACAGTGGATCATTAGCTTGTACAATAACTTGCTTGCCGAGTTTAAACCCATTATTCATCCAAATGAAATACTGAATACACCACAAACCCAAAGGGTGTCATGACCAAGGACCACACTGGCTTTCTGCTCTCTCTCAGCCATGGGGGTGTGACAGGAGCAAATCATAGAATCATAGAACGTTTTGGGTTGGAAGGGACCCCCAGAGCCCATCTAGTCCAACCCCCTGCAGTGAGCAGGGACACCATTACCCAGATCAGGTTGCTCAGAGCCCCGTCCAACCTGGTCTTGTGGGCCTGGGTGAACCGCATGAGGTTCAACAAGGCCAAGTGCAAGGTCCTGCACCTGGGTTGGGGTAACCCCCGGTATCAATACAGGCTGGGGGAGGAAAGGATCGAGAGCAGCCCTGCCGAGAGGGACTTGGGGGTACTGATGGATGAAAAGCTGGACATGAGCCGGCAATGTGCGCTGGCAGCCCAGAAGGCCAACCGTACCCTGGGCTGCATCAAGAGAAGCGTGGGCAGCAGGTCGAGGGAGGGGATTTTGCCCCTGGGGGCGTGGGTTGTGTTTGACGGTCTTTCAGCTGCTTCCTATGTTTTGAAAGCTAGTTCTCATAAATGTGGTTCAAAGACTCATATACTTCAAACCAAGCATTTAAAACTTACATATTAACTGCATTCTCAGAGTAATCCATGATCATGAATACATCACAGAACCAAGTGATAATTATTTCCAAGGAAAATACTTAAATAAATATATGGAGAAAGGGTGTATTTTTCCAAAAGCATCAGACATTAATCAGTTCTTCTAAGGCTGGACATTTTCTAGAACCCATGACTTTTTTTTTTTCTGGCATTATTTAGTTGACTAGAATTCTTTATCACATACAAACATCCTTAGTTTTGTCTAACATACTTCTTTCTGCTTTCTTTTTCCCTACTTTTTTTGCATTTTCCCTTATCAGATTCCATGATGAAAAGTGAAGATTTATTTACTACAAATAAAAAAATAGCATTAATATGGCTACATAAAAAGGGTATAAAGTCATGGAGGGTTTAAACTAAAAAAGGTAGAGGTACCAAATCTCAGAGTAGGAAGAAAGACCAGACGTTGTGCTGAAGTCAAGGAAGCTAGACTAATAGTTTGTTTGTGAGAGTCATGTGTGACGTTTGCTTTGAATAAAATAAATTCCCAGACACAGAAACATAGCATAGTTCTTATCTTTTCAGCCTCAAGTGGGCTTCTCAAGGCTTGTTTGGTAAAACTACTTTTGGGGGACCATAGAAGTTCCTACTCTAAGCAAAAGTGGTTTGTAGGTAACATATATTCATACTAACATTACATGGAGATAAATAATTAGATGCTTTCATGAGCCTACCACAAAGACCGCTTATGCTTTTTACAGGACAAAAGCCAAATGAAGAACTCAGCCAAAAACAATCAATAGATTTCAATTTACCCATGTGCAAACCTTACAAAATCACAGCCAAGGGCTGGAAGAAACAAATAGAAACAAACGCATAGGCTGGAAGAAACAAACAGAAACAACCATGTAGACTGAACTTTTGGATATCCAGCTCTTTTAGAAGTAAGATGCTCCTGATTTGAAGTTAAATGAGAAAGCTGATTGTCTTCCTCTGTGAGCTGAATTGTATGGTCTCCTTGTGCTTGAGATATTTGCCTAATGTAGTCTTTGCCTTTACAGTATCTTTTGCATTCTTAGATAGTTAACTCCCTGGCTATGAACAGATTATTATTTTTTTTTGTGTGTGTCTTTCCCAGAAGAATAAAGTGAGGTCTTGGGTTTTGTGTGTTGTACTTGATGAATGTGTTTTTCTCCACATTATTATCTTTTTGCACTGAGAACATTTTCAGTAAAAAACTTGTTTAGGAACCACATGAAACTGACACAAAGCATATGCATCCCCAGATTTATCTGTCTTTTTGAAAAGTGAGTTTCTATTACCATGTGTACACTTTTAAGAGCTGCTGAAGTATAAAAGCTTTTACCATTTGGTGAGTAGCTATTTTACATTACTACTTTATGGAGTCCCATCATAATGTGTCAAACTCCCCTTTATAATTATTAGTGAATCCTAAATGAGAGTTCATTCCTTGACACCTTGTATGACAGTGAAAAATAAGATTTTTCATGTAAGTTGCTTGCAATATAGACTAATTGGCATACTAATTGACTTTTACTATAATTTAAGTTTATTGTTTATTGCTTTTGGATTGTTAGCTGACATTCATATTTTTACTAGAACACAGTAGTATTGTTTTTGTAAAGACAAATGTGCTTTAATTGTACTATACTAGTGAGATGTCTGGGTTTTCTGTTTGAACAACCTGTGTACCTAAGGTGATTTTTTTTCAATGAGTTTTGTCTCCAGTGAAGATCAAATTGTATTTTAACCTGGTATGTGAGCAACAGAGTATATTGTCATTACATAGCTAAAGAAATTAGTATAGACCAGATCTTACACATTCTGCTGAGAGTCCAGTTTAACCTGAACTAGCATTATTCAAGTGTCAGGAGCCTTTACTTTCCAACTATTTCAGGTCACTCAACAGTATGTGTGCTAAAATGGTTTACTGTCCTTCAGATCATACTTACCACATTGCTTACATTCAGTAAACATGAAAGTGAGTTTAAGTAACATTAAGGATCTGTCCTAGGCCAAGAAACAGAAAAAAATTCTGAATCAAGTTTGGAGCAGTCGTTTGTAGACACATGAAGGAGAGAAAGAGACTTGATAGCATGACTTAGAAACATAGTCCGTGTTTTATATCTATATTTCTAGATTTTATAATGCTGATGCCGATCACTGGTTGCATTTTATTAAAATCAACTTAATAGTTGTGATTTATGCATATACTATCTCAAGGGATCTAGTTGATACATTCCTACAAAAAAATTGCACAGATTTGTGCTTGACACACATACTAAATTTCAGGATGCACTACTGACCATTGCCTGGGGTCTATTCAGATTTTTCATCAAGAAAGACATCCATTTCTTTGACACCATCAATGAAATTAGTCTATTTCATTTAAGGCATGTTTTATTCTATAGTGTATATGAATATTACATCATCTTTATTTTTAAGCATCTATTTTACAGTAATGTTATTAGCCATAATAGGTTTCATATTGATAGTGCTGACAGCACTGAAAATTGTCCACTCTTCATGCACACAGGCAAGCAAAGTTAATTTTCTCATATTGCAGTCCAATTTTAGTGCCATACAGATAGGCACCGTGATCTGTATCACATTTATACATGTCTAGGTATCCGACACAGTAAATTACAGTGATTACTATTATGTGGTACAAGTAGCTCTCATTCTAATGCTCTGCTACAGCTGCTCTTAAACTTTGCTTAGAAAACTGGTTTGTCCTTATTATTGACTGAGGAGATGGATACAGGTTCATTTTTCCTCAGGATTAACTGAGGAGCACAAAATGACCTGCCAGAACTTGCACAAATGCAGTGGAGCTGGGAGTAGGACTCTTAATTCTTCCAGAAATAAAACGTCACTGCTTCTTGTGGACAACACATATTTTTCACAAATGATTTCAGAACTTGTGGAGGATTTAAGTGTGACAAATGAAAATGCACATGTAACTTCAGAGCGTGACAAATAAAAAAAAAAAAAAAAAAAAAAACACCAACATGTAACTTCTCTGTAAAAGTTTAGATTTTGAATATGGAACCAAGCAACATTCATTCGAACTTGAGGGCTTCTATCTTGCCATGTATTTTTTAAGCACTAACATTCAGTTTTTAAAATGGAAAAAGACTCAAGGCATTGATGGGCAGAGTAGTTTTTAGAGATGTTAAATGGACCATCACTTCAAGAAACGATTGACATTGACAAAGAAATTAGATGTTCAGAACTAGACATTTTATCATCTAGTTAAAGTCTGGGAAAGCATCAGGCAAAGACTGTCACTAAGAGAATGATGAAAACTAGTTACAATGAGACTCCCAATAAAATTCCCCAAATTTTCAGTGAAGGAAGGAACCAAAAGAAAACTCAGAACAATCGAAATCCTGGCTGCAGTGGCTGCTGAAGTCTTATGTGTCTTTAAATGAGAGGCAGTCCTCTGTAACATCATATTAAGCAGAATAAAAGATACGACTGTGGAAAACTACAGGAGAAGTAGAAGAAAGATATGAACAATTCATTCAAGTAAATGAATCTGCAACAAACGCTGAGATTTGGAAAGCCTGTTGCAAAACACAAGACAGAAATGTGTCCGGCAAGTGTCAAGTATCTGCCAGAACAATCGTGCTATCAGGCAGCTGGTGAAACAGGGAGCAACTTACTAAAAGAGTCAATCCACTAAACTGTTTTGAGACAGAAGATGTGAGTGTAGTTTCTTAAGTCTTCCTGTTGTGAAGAGACATACACAGAAATAATTTTGGTAACAGTATCATTAATAATCCCATTCAGCATCATCATTAAGCATCCATACATTCAATTTCTTTATGATGCTCAAGATGTTTTACTAGCCCTATAAGCTCAAGGGGGATGGAGACCTCCCACTGTGGTTGAATTCAGTGGTTGAGTTCAGGCTGTCTTTCAAGAAGACCTTTTACATTATGGTGAAGTTACTAGGATAAATCAACCTTTTAATTTGACTGATTAATCGATGAGCTGGTGTCACTTTTACTGTGCAGACCAGAAACAAATATTTTGCTCTGTGCTACTTCAAACTAGAAAAAAATAAAGGTCTCTTCTTGTAATCAAAGATATGAAAAAATTCAAAAGTTCCAAATACAGTGAAGTATTACCTGCAATGTTTTCTACTGTGTCAAAACATACATAGTATCAGAAAAAGCAATAGTTTGATAAAACATATTTTATAGCACCTGTGTATATGAGTCACTGTTTTCTCCTCTATAATTTGATATTTTACTGTGAAAACCTTAACTCTGACCCAGGTCTTCCACCACTGCATAGAATGGGAGCAGCGTGGCCTAGGAGGGAGGGTGCTGAGCTGTTGGGGAGCTGAAAGATGCTGGCACACAGAAACAGCTCCTGGTTCTCCATGATACTTGACAGTTCCTGGGAATCCCTGTGGGTATGAAAGGCAGCGACAAACTGCACAGCTGAAGCTCCTCCTGGGAGCGAAAAAATTGAAGCAAGCAGAGGGGTGGATGATACGTCCTGTCAGAGGTCATCAGGATGAGGCAGACCTGATGTAGAAGACCTCTCAGCAAGAGGTTACAGGTAGGGAAGACCCACAGGAGGAGAAACAGTGGGACCGGGAAACTGAAAAAGAAAGAGGAGACTTCCCAAAGAGGAGAGAGGAAGAATTTCAGAGCCCTGGAAGACAAAGCTATGGAAATGGATAGACAGCGGTGTGGTGGGAGGGCGGAGGAAGAGCTGAGAGGGAAGTTCACAGGACAGTAAAGTACATGGCACATAGGGACATCAGTAGGATTAAAATGAGCATCAGGAAATGTTGAACAGCAGGATGAGAGTATAATCTGAGTGTAGGTGGAGTTGATGATGACTTTTGAATCATAGAATCATAGAACCATAGAATGTTTTGGGTTGGAAGGGTCCCCCAGAGCCCATCTAGTCCAACCCCCTGCAGGGAGCAGGGACACCATTACCCAGATCAGGTTGCTCAGAGCCCCGCCCAACCTGGGCTTGAATGTTTCCAGGGAGGGGGCATCCACCACCTCTCTGGGCAACCTGTTCCAGTGCTTCACCACCCTCATTGTAAAGAATTTTTTCCTTACATCTAATCTAAACCTACCCTGTTTCAGCTTGAAACCATTACCCCTTGTCCTGTCACCATTGTCCCTACTGAACAGATTCTCCCCCTCTTTCCTATAGGCCCCCTTTAAGCACTGACAGGCCGCAATCAGGTCTCCCCGCAGCCTTCTCTTCTCCAGGCTGAACAAGCCCAACTCTCTCAGCCTGTCCTCACAGCAGAGCTGCTCCAGCCCTCGGATCATTCTTGTAGCCTCCTCTGGACACGCTCCAACAGCTCCATGTCCTTCTTGTGCTGAGTTTGAGGACCAAGCAAAGATATTTGAACAGGAAGAAAAGATTGTCTTTCAGGGGGAAGGATGAGAAAATAGGATAGAGGGAACACAAATATGTAGACAAAAATCTGAGGAAGGAAGGAAAGAATGTTGAATGTACAGAAAAGAGAAATAGTGATGCATGAGGGACTTTTGAGAGTGGAAATCTCTGGGGCAAAAGGGGAAGGTGTGAGTGAAGAAAGATGTTGATAAGGATGATAAAACTTGCCTCTTCAGATATCACAGAATACATAAATGTCTCTCTTCTATTTAAATAAATAGAAAATTACCTGTTGGTTTCAGTGAGGAGATAAGTTCAGCTGTAGGGATGTGGATTCTCAGTAAAGTGTCAACCTAAGGGGCATGGAGAGGGGATAGGTACTTGTCCAGAAATTATATAATATGTTTGAAAAATATTTATTGTGGACATGTTCTAAGCTTAGTATAGGTAATTCGGTTGGAGGTGTCTGAGTGGGGTGGGTGGTGAAATTCCCCAGATGCCTGTGACCCTAACAAAATGAGAGTCAGACCCTCATGAGAGCTCATCCCCTCCAAACGTAACACCTTAGTTACTCACTTAAACGGATTATTCTTTACACTCCTAGTTTGTCCAATTGCAGAAGCCTGTGTCAGGATTTAAAATTCACCTCTTAAAACTGCATTTTGGTTTAATGACGTAGGTCTTGTTAATGTTAATTGAAGTTTGCTATCTGAGTCTTTGGAAAACCACTTCAAATTTTACTCTTAGCTTTCAGTCTGTATCCTGATTTATCTTTAAACTCACTGTGAAAGGTACTTCTGGTTGTCAGGCAAATACTGTTTCTAACCAATTAAACTTTAAAAATTCTCTTTCCTTATATATAACTAGAGGAATATTTAGTTAATGTAATGCCCCACTTTTTCTATAGGATATATGAATCACTGAACATCAGCTACAGAATAACTCCACTCTGAGATAACATTCATGAGTGGTCTGTGTGTCGACTTACCTTTATTAATCCTTCATTAGCCATTTAGCATTCAGCTTCCAGTATCAGATTTCCAGTATCACCAAGGAGACATCAGCTATGTGGACTAATCAATAGTTCCTTCTGTCATGGGACACTAATACAAAACAAGAAAACATGATTTTTTTTCTTCTTTTTAGACCACACTCATTTGCTTACAATGACAACTGAAATTCTTTGAGAACTGCTATGGTTTTTTGAAATTAATTCTTCCCCCAAGCACAAGTTATATGCCTACAACTTTTCAGCACTTGGAGTGTGCCATGTTTTTAAAATCTTGTGATTTTGGATAATTTTTTTACAATTATAGGTACAATATAAAACTTCCCTCATATTACTCTCTTCAATCCTACATTTGCTATCTGGAATTGTAGATTTTTCAGTCCTCTTTACCCTCAATACAATTGTTATTGAAAGAACCTCTTACGGGCTTTATGGAGGAGCATATTGTCAGCTGCAAGACTTTTCTGAATTACCAGGTACTGACTGCTTTCAAAAAGTGGTTTAAATTAATTTTTGCTGCATGTATGTTTGCCCTCATTAGTCATAGCTCAGGATTTTTGTTTTCTCTCTTTTGAGGTGCAGTCACCTCTTTGACATACTCTGTCTCTGATTTCTGAATCATTTCCGTTGGTCTTAATTTTTTTTGCACTTTTGTCCTAATCATGCTTCCTGAAAGAACAATTACTTAGCTGGGCCAGCTCCTGCTGCAGAGGTAATGCACATCTATACTATACTAAATTGATCACTTTTTAGATGCAATGTTTTAGTACCACACTCTGAGTGGCTTACATTATCTGTATGCTACCAGGCTAGCCAAGGAAGCATTTTAGTAGTCTCAAAAACATGTTGTATCAGAGTCTCTAATTTTACTAAGAATACTCACAAAATTGAATCAGTACAAATGTATTCTAATTTTCACTGACTAAAAATGGAGAGTCATGTGTCACAAATGCCTGTCCAGGCATTCTGTAATCTGCTCACATAAAGTGGTATGTAAAACAAGCATTCCAAATACCTAGCATACATAGTGCAAAAGCATAAGGCTAAAGATAATAATAATACTATGATATCTAGTATAAAATGACTTTCTCATTGGTTCCATTGTTATTAATCTTTCTAGCTGCTATTCATGGCATATTTTCTTCTTTATTGCCTTCTATGCATTTCTTTATAGTCCACCTCAATGACATTCAGTTTTTATAATACCCAAAGTCTTGAATATGCCAGATTCAAAATGTCTGCTCTTAGTTTTCAGGGTCCTGCCAACAAAATAATTTAACCTACACAGTCATTTCACACTGCTGAGCCCTGGTTTGCAGCTTCATTTGCAGTCACTCTTCTGTCTGAACACATCTCCTCAGTTCCACCGTTTCATCATTTTCTTCTCCCTGTCCCACTTCATTTGTGCTCATTTCATGAGGCATAGTATATCTTGTAATGCAGTATATATTCTTCTGCCCTGACTTGTTTTGCAGTAAGCATGCAAATGCACTGGTTTTGGTGAGCCTTCTTGACATTTTTTCTGAAGTTGTCACTGTAGTTGTAATCCTAGTCATTTTATATTTGCAGAGATTAAAATGTTAAAGAATACAAAGCTTCTGGTTAGTTTGTAATTTAATCAAAACTTGTAATTTTACAGAAACAGGCAAGTGATGTGTATCCACACTAACACAAACTCCCTTTCATTTCCTTGAAAGAGGCAGTCATTTTTCACTAGGACGTATTTTGCAGTCATGATTATTGTGGCTTACGAAGACTTTCCTAAAGTCACAAAAAGCATTTCTGGTAACCAGTTTTTAAACATTTATCAAATTAGATGTATTTCAGTACATTTGGATAAAATTGCCTCTTTTTTTTTCTTTTTTTTTGTCAGTGATAGGAAGGTGAAGGTGTATGCATTTTCTTAATCTTAAGAATGTGAGTCCTTTAAAATCCCGCTGTGTGATTTAGATTTATGGAGGCTCAATTATTAGCTGAGTATTGCTATTTGACTAAGGTATGGTAAGTGCTACATACAGAAAAAAAAAATCTCTCTTTCTTCAGGTAGTATACACATTTTTCCATGCTATCCTTTCCTTTTGTTTTAATAGCTTTTTTTTTTTTTTTTTTTTCACTTTTTTCCTACGCTCCATTGCAGTATACCACCCATCTTGCTTTCTGCCCAGATTCTGTTCTGTTTCCTTGTCCCTCCTAGGCTGCAAACTTCCAAACTTTCTTTTTAACAAACTTGTTACAAACTTTTCTAGGTTTACCTGTCCCACAGGAATTTAGCTTTCATTTTACTTTCTCTAATACACATTGCATACCTTGTCAATTCAGTTCCATTATGTCCTGTCATTTAGATTATAATAAGTCATTCCTGAGTTAATCAACATCCCTACTTACAATGCTTATTAATGTGACACATTGTGGTGTTCCTTCTTCTGTGACCACTAAATTTTAAGAGCATATTCTTACTCCACTCATACCTCTCCCTCTTTGAAAGTGATTTTTGTATTTTACTTTTTGTTTTCTCATTACTTTCCCCACCTTTCATGCTGTTTTAATTTCCATTATCTTACATACCCTTGTGAAATGAGTTTAATATGCACTTGTTTTCTATCTTTCTTTCTTTCTTTTTTTTTCTTCTTTCTTTGGAAATAATTTTCTCAGATGCCTAAAAGATCCTAATTTATCCTAATGGTACCAATAATTGTTTGTATGAAAGTAAAGCTCGTGGGACTGCTATTATCCTGAGTGCTGTACAAACACAGTCATTGCCAGAGGTCAACAGGACACAAAGTTAGGATTTTGGTTGCAACAAAGAATCACAACAAAGAGCAAGATAAGGAGAGTGGACTCCAGAGCAGTAGATACACTTTGGCCTGAACTCATATTAATTTTCAACACCTATCTGGGAAATCTAGTTGAGCCTAGTTACCCAAAGTCTCTGCAAAGTCTACAGGGACAGACAGCTGGAATGAAGCACTGTGGAAACTAGCACCAGGCTCCTACTGCCAACGAGACTTGACACTTTACTTCAGTCCCTCAAGAGACCTGGAAATCCTGGAAATTCACACTCCGTTTTGACATAACTTGGTGTCTCAGTGTAGGCAAATACTTTCACCAAGCCAGCATCAGAATTTCCTTCCTATAGCTAGCACCCATTACCATTTGTAAAGCCTCTTTTTCAATATAGATCCAAGAAATCTGGCACAAGGATAGGAAATCCCAGTTACTCAGCACTCCCATACTCTTAACTGAGATATGTGATGAGAAAAGTGGGGTTTGTCATGTTTTCCTCATCCTTACAACACACAATTGCATTCAAGTTCCAGTTTAGCCTTAGTTTTAAAGGCAAATCATGGGTCTTTTTACAATTTCTTGTGGAGGCTCTTTGTCAGAAATATTGCCCGATGCTGAGATGAAACATTTGCCTGAATTATCTTGTGAACAATCACAACTGAGGAGTCTACCACTTAAAATAAGGCTTCAACCCTTTTCGTCTACCAATGTTCTTCAAATATTAGCACAATGTCAACACATCTTCTCTTCTCAACACTTAACTGCTGTATCTGAGTATACAAAAGACACTCATTGAACATTATGGTTATAATACTGCAAGCATTTTTACCTTCTTCCTGCAGAAGTGTCAAAAAGAAAGAAATTTCTTTGTTTCTATTTACATTCAACTTACCTCTTTCAAACCATCAGCAATACACCAACTTGCAAACGCCATTAGCTGGGGAGTAAATACCATTACCATACCTACTCAGCTCTTTCTTCACGTCAGCCCATCTGCATTACTGGTATCTTGTTACTTCTTTCTGAACTGCCAGCAGCTTAATGACATCATTGTTATAATGCAGTGGTACAAATAAATATCATATTTCAGGGGCAATTGCATCAGAATTCAACTCACAAAGACTACAGTTGCATTTGCCTTTTCAATGGTATATACTGTAGGCTTGTATCTACAGGTCAGGTCTATACTTGAAAGTTATATTGGTACAATTTGGATAATGATCTTGTTATTTAAAAATAGTGTGCACCTTAGTGTGAAGATATAAATATAGATATACTTTAGATAGAGATTGCTTAACTCTATTCCTATATGGAATATCTGTATCATTGTATATCACCTTTATATCTGTATAATCACAAGTGCTCAAAGAAGATTGTACAACTTTAAATATATATCTTATGCTTAAAGTGGGAGAACTTGCTGTTTAAGATGAGCTTCTTTGGTTCCTCTAATCACTGACTTTTTCAATCCTAAAAATTTCCAAGTTTTCCCTTCTCGTTAAATATTTGAGCTGCAGATCATTTTTTCCTGAGGTATATTAGCTTTCATTTTTCCCATGTTAAATCTCATGGGCACTTAGCCAGCTTCTTTATTACTCCGCCTATAATCTTTTAACCCTCCCTTCATTTTCTGCTTTCTGAACCCTTTATGTTAGAATCAAAGTGAAGTCTGGAACATATATATTCACAGCTACATACATTTTAAATTGCTAAATGCACTTTTTTTTTTTTTTCCCCCGAAGACTGAGAATAACATGACTGTTCAACTGTTTGTCAATGACATGGACAGTGGTATAGAGTGCCCCCTCAGCAAGTTTGCTGGTGACACCAAGGTGTGTAGTGCGGTTGACATGCTGGAGGGAAGGGATGCCATCCAGAGAGACCTGGGCAGGCTTGAGAGGTGGGCCTGTGTGAACCTCATGAAGTTCAACAAGGCCAAGTACCCATGGGTTGTGGCAATCCCAAGCACAAATACAAGCTGAGCCGAGAATGGATTGAGAGCAGCCCTATAGAGAAGGACTTGGGGGTGTTGGTTGAGGAGAAGCTGGACATGACCCAGCAATGTGCATTCGCAGCCCAGAAAGCCAACTGTGTCCTGGGCTGCATCGAAAGAAGCATAGCTGCATCAAAAGAAGCATAACCAACAGGTTGAGGGAGGTGATTCTCCCCCTTCTCCCCCTCTATTCCGCTCTTGTGAGACTCCACCTGGAGTACTGCATCCAGCTCTGGGCCCCCAAGAACAAGAAGGACATGGAATCATTGGATGGGTCCAGAGGAGGGCCACAAAGATGATCAATGGGCTGGAGCAGCTCTGCTGTGAGGACAGGCTGAGAGAGTTGGGCTTGCTCAGCCTGGAGAAGAGAAGGCTGCGGGGAGACCTTTGAGCAGCATTCCAGTACCTAAAGGGGGCCCCACAAGAAAGCTGGAGAGGGACTTTTGACAAGAGCATGAGTGATAGGACAAGGGGTAATGGCTTTAAACTGAAAGAGGGTAGACTTAGATATTAGGAATGAGTGGTAAGGTACTGGAACAGGTTTCCCAGAGAAGCTGTGGATGCCCCGTCCCTGGAAATGTTCCAGGCCAGGCTGGATGGGGTTTTAAGCAACCTGGTCTATTGGAAGGTGTCCCTGCCCATGGCAGGGAGGTTGGAACCAGATGATCTTTAACGTTCCTTCCAACCCAAACCATTCTATGATTCTATGAACAGATTTGCTTTCTTCGTAGCTTTACAATGATATAATGCCACTGGTTTCTATAAAGTTGCTTAATATGAGAGAAGAGTCAGGCAGCAAGGTCCTGATTTGACATCTACTGTTGAGAAGACCCTTATTGACTTCAGTAGGCTTGGGATTCAGCCATAAATCTGTACAACCAAATGATAGGGTCAATGGTTTAGTACTCTATAAATTCAGTTTAATAAATGAATGCAAAATTTGATCCAAAATGTCCCTATAAATTTATACCTCTCTTTTCTCATTCTTTAAATCAATATAGATGCAACACAAGGAATGTATCAGTGTCAAGCTATCAGTAGCTCTGCCACCGTTGTCTTTTGTTTTATATGCTTTTCCCTTTAAAGCTGGGAATACAAATATCTCTACATTGTTCATTTTTTATAACTGTATAAATTCAAATTCAGAATGACTTTTCTGGTTTTATTTCAATTATGCTTTAAAAAAGAATACAAATTCAAAATCACTCACTGAAAGAAAAAGAATCTATCTGAAAAATTTTAACCCCATGTGATGTGTCTTAATGAAACAACCGTGTTAGAAACCCAGGGAAAGGAAGCACTGTAACAACAGCAATGACAGCGTTAATGGTGCTACTGCATCATAGAGAGCCTGCAGAGGGCATACAGGCCTTCTTCAGAAAGATATGGAAGGATGCTGATGTATCTCGTAAAGCTGACAGGTCTTTGCTATCCATTGTCTTGCAGAACAGATTAATAGATTCATTGGTTCTTAGTAGACAAAACTGTTCACAGCAAATAGAATTTATCCTGAAAAGTTGCCACATTCTGCTTGCTGGTACAAAATGCTCTTCAGCTTTCCATCTTTCAGTTGTTGGCAGGTACTTAAATAAGAAACACAGAGAACCCGTTTACAGTTATGGGTCTCTGTCCTCACTCATAATTACAGTTCTTAGATAGATTTTAAAAGCTCTTTTTGTCCAGAATAGAACGTTACATAGACCCCAGGGGCACAATTAATCACCCTCTAGATACGTCAGGAGCATGATACAGGAGTTGGTAAGTTTAATACTATTTTTTTGTGCTGGATGGAAATCAAAAAGGAACTATTTGGCAATACTCTTCAGATCATTACAAAGTTGTCTACTGTGGTACTCCAACCTTGACAGCCACAGATCAGGTCTGGAGGAAACTTGCAGAGCCAAAGGGGACTCATAAAACCTAACTGATCGGCATTTTGTTATCCCAAATATTTTCACCTGAGGGATTCTGATATATTTGTTATAATAAAGAGGGGGGAAAAGAGGAAAAAAACTAATGTCTATTACATCAGTGAACCAAGTAGAGCAGTAGTTTCATGCTTACTGATATTGGTGAACAGTTAGCATTTGTGTGATCATTCCCTTTGATGGGACTGAGTGATGGCTCATCAAGGGCATGTGTAGGGTTCATAGCCTCACTCTGTATCATCTTGGAACTCATCTAACAACTGTTTCATCATACTCTCTGTGTCCACTACCTTTCAAACCATGTGCAGAAAAAATTACAGAACGCTGAAAGATGATAGCAAACATTCCTCATTTATACCCTGCTGTTATAAAGCGTCAGGAGAATGTATGTGGGCTCACAAGTTAATGCTTTTTACAACTGTGATTTTGTATTATATTGCTCATTCCAGAATACTGGGAAATGTTTTGCAATAACTTTTACATGGTATTACTAGTCTCACAGTGTTATTTGAGATAATGTCTCAAGTAGGCTTGATTACTGTGATTGCTTCTTGTTCTTCTCTTTGTACTGTATCTCCACCTTTTTTCATTTAACTGAAGTGTGTTTACAAGTTAAAGTCTGAAACCGCTTCACCATGTAGTTTTTTGATCCTTGACTAACAGGGGCACTAGTCTCCTTAAGTCTCCTCTTTTCAAGTCCATAGGGGAATCCCTTTTAGTCATGAAAGCAGAACTTCCTTGGCGAAAGAGAAACCAAAACAGTGCCAGCCATATTTCATTGTCTTCCCCAAGGAGAAACAAGCAGATATTTGCAAAAGCAAAATAGTAATCTGTTTGATGGGCTTTGTTGCCTATACAAATTTCATCCATGAACATCATATGGGAAAGCTAGATCTCACCTAGATTACAGCAAATTGAAAGCTTTGTGACAAAAGTATTACTTCAAAAACTGGTGTGTCTATGGATTTAAAAAAAAAAAAAAAAAAAAAAAAAGCATTTATCTTAAATTCTCCTAAGGCTATTGGCAGGTAACTAGCTAAGTGGTTGCAAATCAGGGTGAAAAATGGCTTCTGTGGAGGTAGAAAGTACTTTTGATCTACTTTGTCTCTCTTTAACATTTTGATGCTTAAGAGTGACATAGCAATTTTTAAATGCTGTTTCTGTTCTGGGAGGAGATCATGGTCAAACATAGACCATGCATCAATGAATTGGAATACTAAATTTATGAAGGCAGAAACTCTTTAGGCTGCCTTTTGCAATTATTCTCCTGGATGGTGAGTCTGAAGAAAATAACATGTCCTCAGTCATAAGGGGTTAGGACAGAGTTTAGAGTACCACACTATATTCTGTTGTATAGGCCTACATATCTGATATGAAAATTGAAATGACAATATCCCTCCGATGCATAGCCATATTTCAAGACTAAATTATGTCACTCTAATGCACTGAAATGCTAGAGATAGAGGCCAAATTAATGGTAATAAGGTGTGTGATGGGGTGGAATTTCTAACTGAGTTGATCTTGATGCTAATTTTCATTTTAAGTCAGGCAGGCTCTAGTAAATACACAGTCTCTGGTCTGCCAGTTCTGACCAGTGTGCATTCCCCCCATCAAAATATACAGCTCCATGGCTAGTCAGAGCTTCTGGGCCTTACCGTAGGCTCCAGTGCTATTTTTTATTTCCAGTGCTGCATCGTGCTCTTTTCCTTTAGGAAAAGTAAATATATGATAATTAGTTTGCTGTTTCAGAATTACAGGAAAAAAAGGGAGGGACAGCTATACCTTGGGGCTTCTTTAGTTCCTTCTCCTACCCGGAAACACTCTAATCTTTCAAACAAATACAAAAATCTGAGTTTCCAATCACTGAGGGCAGCAGCTCTCAAAAGATCTTGCACTGTCCAAAAAAAAAAAAAATATTAGACCAAACATCTACATTTTAAAATGAAATATAAAACTGCCTTCTTCCTGCACTCTAGCCTTCGAATTACTGTACAGTAGCTCAATTCCATGTGAGTGTTCCAGGTGGTTTATAGGACTCTAAGTGCTCTTTGGAGTAACCTGTCCGTCAGTGGGGCTAAATACCTCAACCTCAGTAAATCCAGGTTCAGGGCAAGCAGAATAGCTGATTCTTCAGATTTAGCTAGGTTTCTGGCTCTTCAGTCTGTTCCTGACAATATCTCTAAAAGGCAGAGGCACAGGCGTAACCTGTAAAATATCTGCTAGGGAAAGGCTTTTAGTGATCCCAGCTTGTCCACCTTAACTCTTCTGCCAGAAAGTATTCCCCTTCGATCCACTGCTTATGGCGTTCTCCCTCACCCGTTTCAGTTACAGCAAGTCAGATAAGCGAGCCCCGCCATTTAAATAGCATGAGCCAACCTGGCTCATCTTCACAGAAACATGTTAGGGAATGATTATGTGAGCAACGGAGTCAGGAGACCCGAGGCTGAGTTGGAGGGAGGGAAGGAGGGAGGAGGAATAATCTCTAAGAGAAGGTCAGTAGTGAGCAGCTGTGGACACACTGGAGAAGGGAATCGATTGCACTGGCACAGCTGGAGCTGGATGGCAACAGCCATCCAGTCCTCAGAGGCCACTGTGCTCGGGGCTGAGGCAAAAGATGTAGAATAGGTACCAGGGGATACCGTAATGATGAAGAACATCCCTAGTGTTGATGCCAGGTAATTCTGGAAAGGTCCTGTAGATGCTTCAACATGGCTGGTAAGAACAGGCGGTGCCTTGATGTGGAACAAGATGACGCGGCTTTAGCTGCTCTCTTCACTGCCCTCTCCTCGGCTGCCTGCTCTTGGTGCTCTGGCAGAAAGTCCACTACAAGCACAATACACTGGAGGGATGGGGATTTATGCGTATTACTGATGCACCTTTCCAAAAAAAAAAAGGACAGTTAAGCCAAAGTGGTTGACTTTACACTGAAGCACAGAAAAATATGCTCTTGCAGCCCTGTCTGCTGTCTCTGTTATGGGGGTTGTATACTCCCACAGATATGTAATAACAGGAGGTGGCATTTTAAATGCTCTGGCTGTTTTGGTTTGGTTTGTTTTTTTTTTTCTAGTGAGCAGCTGACTAAAGCCTGACCCATTTATTTCTAAACTGCTTCCCTGCCACTGATGCATCTACAAGCAGATCAGCTCTTTGGTGCAGACAAAACCCAAACTGATCTTTAGGGCTTTTACTGCTGCACTTCGAAGTAGATTCTTTCTAGAAAAAAATGGAAGGCAGCTGGGACACTGGCAGATTTGCCAATGTCATGCAAAATATGCTTTTTGCAGAGGACAATGCAAAATGAAAACATTTGCTCAGAGAAGTTGCATTTCAGTTTTCTCTATTTCCTAGTGCCAAAAGGTGAGCAAACATATTGCAGGCCTTTGCCTGGGTCTAATCCCAAGGAACCAGACGTTGTGGGATGACTCTCTGATTGAGTCAAACCATCCTTGCATCATGAGCAAGGTATTGCAATGCCAGGAGGCTGGATATGGTGGGCCCATGTTGGGGATTTCATTTTCTTTAAAGACTGAATTAAAGGAAATACAAGCTCTTTCATTCTCTCTCTCGTATTTTTTTTTAAGAATGGAAAAAATAGAAGCATTGCAATGTCACAGTATTAAAATATTTGCATATTTTAATCTCATTTTCTTCAGACTTTCCCTTTGCCATATCTGTGCCCTCTTATTAGTATCTCCTTTACTTCCGAATTTCATTTCATAAGCCCTTCTTCCCCTTTTATTCCTCCCTCCTTTTCTTGCTTCTGACACATAGCCTTTCCATCTTCCTTTTTCTTGCAATTTATGAAATTCTAGTTTTCCATAAGGTTTCTCATATTACAGGAGTACTATACAAATGCCAATATTTAAGGAAAAACATAAGAAGATAAAAGAAAGAACTTGATCAGTGAAGTGAGTGTTCAGCTGGCTTGAACATTAGAGACAGTAGCAGGTAACAAAACACCTAATAATAATCCTTAGTAAATTTTTTTCTTTTTAAATTACTGAATTTTCATCAAAAAGAAAGTTTTCCTTTGTAAATCCCTTATGAAATGTCCTTTTTTATTGCTCATGGGAATATAATTGAAAATAATATATGTATTCAAAAAGTGTCCAATGAGATAACAGTAAAATCCAAATCATGCATCTGTGAAGCCTCACTCAATCAGTACATTTGGAATGCCAAAGCTACCATTGTCTACTCCTCTACAGAACCCTCTGTTCGGGAGTTTATTCGTATAACCTGTTTATGAATGCATTCAAAACAAAAACATCATAATTAGGCCTTTATGCCAGAATTTCAAGAGAATTAAAATTCAGCTCTTCCCTGTAATTTTAATCTGGCTAAAATCAGAGGTAATTGCAGAGCTGAAGGAGGTTTTTTTTCCTCCTAGGATCTGGTTTAGACAAACCCTTTGATAATATCATGTGAGATGAGTTGATATAAAGAGATTTCCAATACAGGACTGGTAGTGACAGTGATAGGCACCTGGAATTACCTATGACAGATGGACAGATAGGTAGGATAAGCAGTTAAATCAGTTTTTCTAGGAAATGAAATCTTCCACTCCTAAGATTTCCAGAGTAGTTTAATTTAGTTTCCACTGGGCAACTCATCTATAACAGCACCCTTTCTTCCATGAGCTGTGATTTAGGCAGTCAGCATTTTCCCAGGAAGGAACGACTCCCTTACCACTTGCGTTTGCAGAAGCCTCTGGCACCCCAGCTTGGCTCCCTTTGGCTCTCACTCCACCCCCACTCCAGCAGTCATGACCCCCGAGGCTCGCAGGAGCGTTGCTGCTGTTGCCCTGCAACACCCTCCCAGCTTGCCACCACATCTGATCTCAGTTCCCCTTCGGGCAGAGCCGTCCCTTTCGGGTGCCAGCAGGTGCTGCTGGTTGCCTTCCCAGGCTGCAGCAGGACTCCAGGAGCACCTGTGCCAGCGCAAATGTCACCCCACACTAGGAAAGGCAGGGCCTGACCCAAGAGCGTTCTGCAATGTAACAATACATATGGGCTCCAAGAGTTCAGTGGGTAAATTGGAGATGATTGTCCCTAGAGGGACAAATCTCTCATTTTTCACTCCACCTTCGTCTGATGGGCTTTTTTACTTTTACATGGTACTTCACAGTGTTTCTATTCCCACATTCCTGTGAGCTTGGGAAGTGTCACGATCGAAGATAATGATCCAAGGCAA
This sequence comes from Podiceps cristatus, assembly GCA_000699545.1. Taxonomy (NCBI): domain Eukaryota; kingdom Metazoa; phylum Chordata; class Aves; order Podicipediformes; family Podicipedidae; genus Podiceps; species Podiceps cristatus. The sequence continues at coordinate 68,733 of KL267300.1, forward strand.
AGTGCACCTTCTCAAAGACTACACCCACCCCGCTAAAGGCATCTGTCTTGGCTAATGGTCCCTTGGCCTCAGGCTACATGGCAGACTGATTGTACATTTCACATCACTCAGGTTTAGCTCTCTCGAGAACAAGACTGGATGCGTCCACACTGACTAGCCAATGACCCCATGTATCCTTTTGGTTGTGAGTGGTGGCTGTAATGCATACATCTTTTTTGGTTTTGTTTTGCACTTAAAAGTGCCTAAACCTGAGAGCTGTCACAGCTCACTAGACTGAGGTTGTGACATTCCCCCAAGGGTTCTGTTCTCAGGCATAAAATAAGAGTTTAGGACTGCCTTAGATTTATTGCCCTGGATATTTTACGCAGATATATTTTAAGGATTTTGTTGAAAAGGATGCATCAAACCTGGTAGTCTTGTTTACACTGCCCCCAGTGAACTGCCACTTGAGGGAAGCTCTCCCACATTTCACCCCAATCAGATCTTGGAGAGAGCAAATTGAATTAGTCCCAAGGAGTAATCCATGGGCAAAATAACACACGCGTGCAGTGTTGATGATCAGTGGACCGGGACCTGCGAGTGAACTGGAAAGCCAAGTTATTTGAGAGTGTAGCTGCACTGCAGTTGTTAAGACACTTTATTTCTATCATTCTCAATGAAGACCTAAATCCACATAAGGATATTGGTTTAACTAACTTGTCTGAAGCAGTGGATGAGTTAACCTACTCTCAGTCTGCAAAATATGGCTTAAAGTCTCTACCTAGCTGAAAACTGTTTTTACACTGTACTCCATTTCATTGGAAATGCTGGGTCAAAGCTCAAGATCAGAGTCCTGGTGTTCATGTATAGCAGGATGCTTTGCAGTCCTAAAGCTATGCAGAGCTTGAGGCCTGAGCCAAAACTTCATCTGAGCATGCTGTACTCCCACGAAAGACTGAAAATAACAGTCTCACTTCCATTTCTCATGGACAAAAAGTGCTTGCAAGGGGCTTATTCTTTGTCCTTCCTCTTCTTATTCTATCTGAAGTGGAGACAGTCCAGGACAAAGAAAGCAGGTTCACACTGGAGTATTGCCTACCACCTTCCCAGGCTGACATACTATGAGGAAGATCATCTTGGACATGCCGCTTGTGATGCTTAGTTCCACACCAAAATAGGCTTTAAGTTCAGCCTCTGAAAGAAATATTCTCAAAAAGCATTTTTTTTTTCTTTTTTCAACTGAAACAGGGAACCTGTGATGGAATTCAGCATTTGTCTGTGTGCCCCAAGCTACCATTACAGCTCCTGACTTTAAAAAGCAGTGGAAGGGAAAACAAATTTCCAGTCTAGTCTTACTTTGCCAGTTAGTCACTTGAAGTATGTATCATCAACACAAATGCTTGAATTACGGTCACAAAGTATTGGAGCATTTTACCCAGGTATGGGCATGGTGGAAGCCAACAAATCTGTATTTTAAGCATATCCTAAATCAATAAAAAGTGCCAGAAAAAGTACAAGCATAACTGAAAAACCAAACGTAAGTGGGCTGGCCTGAGGATATCATTATTTATTGAAACAAATTTTTCTTTTCCTTATGGTTTTAGAAACAAATGGCAGGTGCAAACAAAGAATAAAATTAGTCATAATTAGTTCTGCAGACTATTTTGAATCACACAGCTGAGATCTGGATAAATAATTCGGATTTTACTCAGTAAATCTAAAACCAAAATCCATTTATAAACTGAGAATGCTTATTAAGCTGTAGCTCTCAGGTTAACTGTTTGTGTCAATTACCCAAGTAGTCTTGCATCACTGGTATCCTTAATCATAAACCATGTTTCTGTTCTTCAGTACAACAGTGAGGGTAAGAATTCCCAATTTCTCTCTTTCATGCCAGTCAACTTCTTTGTTAGAATATTTGTGGAAATGAGAAGGGGGGGCTGAGTTGAGACAAGTTTCTTTTTAAGCTCAGCAAATTTTCATAATTCTCCACCTTGTACTTTCTGATGCCCGTGCAGCTCTTGCAGCTAACCAACACCTTCCCAAATGCTGCCTCAGAAATCAGGAGCCAGTTTTTCAACATTTTGATAAACCTCTATTATAATTTTTGGCAAATTCTCAAGGTTTAGATCCCCAAAACATTTGGAGGTGAGGAGAGTTAAATGCACCATGTAGTCTCTGCTGAGTCAACCTGAAGGTCTTCAGAGACCATTGTGAGTATCTAATGATAGAACGAGAGGAAACGGCCTCAAGCTGCACCAGGGGAGGTTTAGGTTTGATATTAGAAAAAACTTCTTCACCGAAAGGGTGGTCAGGCATTGGAACAGGCTGCCCAGGGAAGGGGTTGAGTCTCCATCCCTGAAGGTATTTAAAGAACGGATAGATGCGGTGCTTGAGGGCATGGTATAGATGGACTTGGCAGTGATGGGTTAACGGTTGGACTTGATGACCTTAAGAGTCTTTTCCAACCTTGACAGTTCTATGATTCTATGATTCTAATACAGGCATTCTTGATTGGGGAGGCATACCTTAATAGTGAAATGGTGTATCAGGTGTGGGACACCCTGTGCTGGGCTCAGCAGCTATTTTTCCTCCTCATCGTAATCTATTCCTCCTTCAGAGGTGATGAGGATATGAGATGGGGATATATACAGGTCAAATAGAATAAACAATGGCAGCAGATACACAGCCACATCCAAAGCTGTTCCTGATCCTCCCTGCACAAGTTTGGTGAGGATCACACCTTCAGAGCAGGATTCTTGGTCCCACTACCTCCTCTCAGCACTTGAAAGTCTCTCCTCCTCCCAGCTCCCTATCCAGGGACTTTCTCCAATTCCTGATGTTTTGCATAGATCAAGTAAAGCCTCAAGACAGGTTCCACTTTCCCAGCATAACTCATCTCTTCAGCTACGTGGCAAACCAAGTGAGTATACAAACTGCACTGCTCCCGGGCACCTTAGCAAACCAGATGTGTACTCTTTCATCACCCAGAACCTCCCACTTGACCTATCCACGTTTTCTTACCATGCTAGGAAGGTGATGGGAACTATCACATTAAGCTATTCCTCATTAAGAAACATGGAATGGGGAAAGCATTGCTTAAGGTTACTCAGAATATTATATTTCCGTCTAAGAGTAGAGTTAGTCATGCTGGTTTACCTAAGTGCAATTAGGTGGTTTGCTGAGCTACTTAAAGGAACAAAAATGAGTTGCTGAGCTGCAAGCCAGTGACAGCTTAGGGCACTGGCAGAACCAATCAACTGTCTGCTGGATATAATAAGTGCTAACTAGTAATCATTTGTGATAATAAATGGATTTACATGTGAAATATTTTGCTTGGTAACTTCTGCATGAAACCTATAACTTCTTTTTGAACATGTCTTTTACTAGGAAATTCACTCTTCACTGTAAGATTTCATGTGAGTGAAATTCCACCAATTGGCAAATTATTCCACAGCCCAATCAGCCTTGTAGTTAGAAAAGCATGCAGTAACTCTACTTTGAATCCCTTTATCTGCCAGTTGTAATCAGTGCATCCTTGTGTGACATTTTCTGCTCCTTTTCCCAAATTCTTCTCCTTTTAGATATTTGTGGAACACAATTAAGTAACCTGTTCATCTGATTATAGAAAATGGACTAAGCTTCCTTAATGCCCTGCTAAATATTTTGTATTTCAGATCTTGGAGTGCTTTTTTTTTGGAACCCTATCTAATGTACCAGTCTCTGTCTCAGCCTCTTTGTTCTCTCTGAAGTTTGGATTCAGGTATCAAAGTATTCACAGTAACAAGATGAGTAAGGAATGATACATTTGGTATCAATAACACTTCGTATTATGAGATGCTTTTACCCTGCTAATCTGCCAAACCCCACATTCTTAGGTGCTTGCATCTCACCTCATCAGTTTTACTTTCACCACGAAACCATCAACTGGAAATTTCATCATTAAAGATACAGGGGTAGCTCCAGGTAATTGATAAATATACAGAAGAGCACTAGAATGAATATGGGAAAAGTCTTTAACTATGTGTGTCTTTAAATACCTATGTATTTAAAGACGGTCTGGGTGTTTGGGAGAATAATAAACCAGGAAGCCTTATGGGTGAATGTAATGAATTAGTTGAAATAATAATTTAAAACAAAGTAGCAACACACTTGGGGGACCATGGCCAAATAGGGGCCAATAAGCACAGTTCCTGCAGAGGGAAATATTGTTGTGTTAATCTCCTAGAACTCCTTGAGTATGTTAATAAAGAAAAGCAGCTGGCGTAATTTATTCTAACCTCTCTGGGCCACTGACAAAATTCTTTGCAAGAAGCTACGAAGGAAGCTAAGTAGTGATGGATCAAGGAGTGGTGGAGGGAAAGGAGGTGAAGGGCAGGATTAAATGGTCAATTTCATCATGTCAAAGGATAACAGCGGTGGGCCCCGAGGTTCCTGCTCGTCTACTTATTTATTAATCATCTAGGAAACGGGAATTGCTGTGAGGCAGCAAAATTTGCAAGGGATAAAAAATAGTTCAGCCTAAGTTCAGAGATGATTGTGTGCAACTTCTGAAACAAACAAAACTGTGTGACCTACTCACACTGACAAATGAATTATCAACAAAAGCAAAGTAAGGTACACCAGGTGGAAAAAATATGAATTACTTAACACCTCACAGAGCTCTAAATTAGCGTACCAACTTTAGAAAGGGACTTAGTTATCCTTGTAAATTACTTCAGTAAAGACTTCTGCTTAATGTGCAGCTGTACCAGATAAGCAAACATATTAAGATGCATAAAGAATGGGAACTAATAGAGAAAGGATTAAACTGCCAATGCTATAGTCTGATCTGAAATACTGTGTGCAGTACCAGTGACTCCATCTTATAAACAATAATGCTGATTTAGAGAGGGTTCAGCAAAGGACAATGGGAATGATCAAGAGCATTAAAAAGTTCTCTTATGAAAAAAGATTGAAGACACGGGGGCTGTTGACCATGAAAAAGGGAATGTCAAATTTACTAACTGTAATGAAGGCTAAAGTGAAGGTATCTTATAACACATGCACACAAAGGGAGAGGGAAAGCAATTAGAAAGAGTAAAATGGAAAAATACTTTTTCATATAATTTGCAGTTAGAAACTGAGGAAATCATTGGGGCCAAGAATGGAAGAGGATTCACAAAGTGACTGCTAGAGAGGCATAGGGGTACCCAGAATTTTCAGGGGTAACAACGGGTAGAAACAGCTCTTATTGCAGCCAAAATGAGTCAGGGAGGGCTGCTGTGTCACAAATTATCCCACACCCCTACCCTTAAGTTTCTCTGAGCTCCTCTGTCTGAATCATCCTAAGTGCTGTAGAAGAAAAAGTATTAAATAAGAATGTTTTGAGATGGTTCCTATGGTTCCTATGACTCAGTTACAAATGTCTTCATTTTATATTGGATCCCACTTGCAATTCCTAATTGTGCTTTATTCATTAGCAGATTTTTAATCTATTTCTTTTTTTTTAACACTAGTCTTCACTGAGTCTGTACACTGCTATTTATTAAAATTGTTATGTAACGTAAAAGTGGTAAAATTAATCACAGAAATCTAAGTATATTATGTCAACACTTTAATCTTTATCACCCAGATAGATGATGTTATGAAAAAATGATAACAAATTTTCTTGATAAGACCTATTTTCCATAAAAACATATTAACTGGCATTATTTATGCCAAAGTCTTAAATTTTTTACTGATTGTGTCCCGTACAAGCCCTTCCATGGTTTTAAGACAAGCTGGTGTCAAACTAAGTAACCTGTAGCTCCTCATCTCATTTCACTCTTTTTAAAATAGTAACACTCTTTACTAGTCCTCTAGAACATTTTTTTTTTTCACAAATCAAGATTTGTTCAAAAATCAACATTAATATTCAGAGAGCTCTTAAGCCAATTCTTTAATACTACTGGGTGTAAGTTATAGGGGACAGTAGATTCTAAAATGCTTAATGGTTTATGTTTCACATCCTCCCCAGTTACTAATGGAATAGAAAGTATTTAATTAATCACTGTAAGAGATGAATACATCATGCTAATGATGGATACTTCTGATTTTCCTGCATAGTGATTGACAATTTTGCAATCCTGGTCAAGTTCTGGATCTATGCCATCTGAAGGATTTCATTAGTTTCTGATTTAGTTAAAACATTCCTTCTCAAACCTATCAGTCAGAAATTCTTCTTACATGCCATTTAGCTTTCCTTATTAGTCTGCTTTTTCTGACTGCTGGCTTGGGCTCACTGTGAGGAGCTTCCCTGTGTTCCCCTACTACTGCATGTGTTACCGCTCCTGTGGCAGCTGCTTTCACCTTTCCTGTAATGAAATACTGCATTATATTCACAAAGAGCTCTTCCGGCTACGTCAAAGGGAGCAAGTCGAGCGATGCAGTTGGAGCAGACCTATGAAGAGAAGCAGCAGGCACCAAGTTTCTCAGGGGTCTTTCCTTAGGATGAGGTCCAGCCAGCACTCCTGTGCTGAATGGGACACATCTGTGTTTACTGAATGGAGACCATCAAAAGATTCACTTCAGGAGCATGTTACTGACCTGAGCTGATCTACTAATGCAGACGCACCTTATAAATAAAATCCTGACTGTATTTTTACAGGATCTGCTTGATTCACATTTATCAAATAACCATAAAAAAACAAATAGCGATTTTTTTATTGCATCTGTGGAGAAAATACCTTACTATTTCTTCTCGAGAACCATACTTATTCTTGCAGAATGAACCTATGAGCCACCACTTTTCCTAAAAGAATCCAACAGAAAACAAAGGCATCTTTTGAGATAAAGGGACAAGAATATGGCCAAAGACAATCTGCAGAATACAAGTCTAATGCTCTTTCAAAATTGCATGTTTGGGGTTTGTTGTGGGGGGGTTTGTTATTTTATTTTTTTTTTTTTAGTTAAGAGAGCCAAGAATTATTAAATGGGTCTAAGTACAGTAAAAGTTTGAAGAGATTATAATAAGCAGCTTTTGAGTTAGAGGTAGCAAAACATTAAATAAGTAAATTTCCAATTGGGGTAATTTTTAAATGACCTCTAAATCCAAAATAGTTTGATTATACACTGTTTGAAGAAAATTAATTATCCTTCTTTTCCTTCAAAGTATGGAAATTTTTAGGCCAAACCAATTTCCGAGCCAAAGTTAAAGAAGGGCAAAAATAGGACTTTAAAAGCTGGTTGCAACCTTAACAATAGGGAGAATACTGCTTTTCCATAATAAAGAGAAGACAGACGTGACAAAATTGCCTGAGAGGGCTACAGATTTGATAATGATAAGGGTTGAACCAAATCTTTAAAAAAAAATCCGGCCTTTACAGATTTTAGCTGAAACTTCCTTCATTGGTGGTGCTGAATAGAGTCTGAAAGGAGACTAAGATAGGGAGCTGCTGCTGGGGTGCTCTGCGTCTCCAGAGGAAACTCAGCAATGTGCAGATGTTAGCTAGGAAAATGGATACCCCAAAACAGGGCACCGCATTTCTTCCTCTGAGATATTGTAGAACAGAAAACTGAATGTTTTCTGTTCCTATAAATGCAGGAATGCAAAGCTTCTTTCACACTAGGAGCTACCGCTTCTCAGTCCAGCATCTTAACTTCTTCTGTCAGTTGGTGGTGGACCTGTTGGATAAAGATAAGATGATGAAGATTCAGCCAAGGTGAAATAGCATGCTACAGCTTAACTCAGGCTTCCCTGATACCATCAGGGCTGAACTTGACTGTTGGTTGCACTTTACTTTCTGGATGAAGTGATGAAATAGAGTCATTGAATTACCTTGAGTCACCCATTTGCTGGGCAGTTCAGGTTTCTAAAAAAACTCGTTTATATAGCTGAAATACTGTAGAAAGTCATATATCAGCAACAGAGCTGGATGAATGATAATTCATTTGTGATGAGGGGCCTTTTGCTTCATTTTCTATTTGTCATTTTCACATGCAATTATTTGATTTTTTTTGTTGAATAATTTCTATAAATATTTTTCATATGCAGGTTATTGGAAGGCAGTTTAATCAAAGTATCTGATATTAGAAATTCAAAAGGGACTCCTTCGATTGGGCATATCAGTCACATGGTCTTTTCCTAATTGGTTGAGGATATCTCTCAGAATCTGCCTGCTAGTAAAAATAATAATAATTACAAATGCAAAGTCATTGCTGCATTGATTGTTCCTGCCAATAAACTGATATGCTGGAATATTTGTGGAAAGCAAACACAAAAAGGATGTGAATAGTTAATTACAGCTCATTCATTTGAGCAACTATTTGCAAAAAATGATTGGGAATGTTCCACCAAACGGTAGTCACTGTTATCTTCTTTCCTCCCCTGTCTTTGAGCCTCTTTGTCTGTTGAAGGACAGATGCTGGCATTCAGTTGTCTTGTCAGGACTTGTCGAAAAGCCATACTCATTGTGAAACCTCAGGTTATAATATTTAAATAGACATTATTAATTTAGGATTCCCTATCCCCTGTACCATCCAGTGTAAAGTATAGAATAATGGTTTATATTGTTCAGCATATACTATCTGCTTATAAAAATATATTTTAAAGGAATATAAAATATCTCTTCGCTAACTTTTACAAGCTATAGATCTTTAACTCTGGATGGATTTTCCCCAAAGTACATCCCTGGTGACTCCTTATATGAATCACAAAAATTGAAGTGTGATTTATAACAACTGTCTCATAGTTTGGAATTCCCAGCAGAAGGCATATACCCCTTTATTTCAATGCATAGATACATGGCTCCTCTGATCCTCTTTACAGATGACTTCCAGTTAGCACATGGCCTAATTCAGAGAGTTATTCACTCTACTTCAGTCATTAAAGTAGAACTGGAAGGAAAACTACTTGATCTCCATCCATACCCAAATGCTTCTGCCTTGCCAGCAAGAATTCACTGATTCCTTCTGGATAACTGTATTATAGACCTGACTACATTGGGCATCAAAAAAGCTGAAGATACAATCTGCATAAAATTTACATATATTTGCATACATATGCCTGGCCAGAAAATATAGCAATTCACATTTCCACATCATAGGAGGGCTAATGGAAGTATTCTCTGTTCCTTTGCTATGCCTTTCACTTTTTTTTTCTTTTTCAGGCATCTGTTTTACTCACAAACTTTCCAAATTGTCCCTGTGCCCCAGCTTTGCTTTTGCTCAACCATGTTCAGAGATGACACATTTTCAATTTTTGTCCTTACTCTGACTCTGACCAATTTACAGAACTTTCTTATCCCAGCAGGATTCTTTAAAAACGTCTTACTTTGCTATTATCAATCTATTTGAATCATTTCCACTGCTAGCTTATGGCAGAGTCCCCCAACTTTGTCCTTCAGCCTCCTAGACCTCCTCTCCAGTTCTTCCTCCACAGCTCCTCATGTGTTTTACCACCACTGTGGAAGCAGAACAGAAGAGCAGGATGAAGAGAAGGGCACTGTGCTCCCTGGACTTAGGTTGGTGCCATTTAGACAATTTCACAACTTCTCTGTTTTCTGTTGGGCTAACATGGCTATCACAGACGGTGTGCTCAATGACATTCAGCCACCATCCCAGCTTTATTTGGCTGAGAATAACAGCTACAGAATTTATCAGAAAGATGCTGGAGAATGGAGATAGAGCTTCAAAGTCCATCTACGTAGTCATAGACTTTTGATGCAGTTTTCATCTCTTAAATTTCCGAGTTACAGTCTGGTCAGATGAAGGATTGCTTCAAGAGAAGCAACCATGAGGACTAGCATATTAAAGGGGTAAAAAATAGGAAAAGATTCCTTCTTAAAAATAAACTCAGAAAAAAGTCAAGATTTAGATATCACTGAAGTCTACTTCATGTGCAGTCTACACTAAAATAAGGACATGGTTGTTAATGGGCGACTGCAATTACTGTAACCGTCATAGGAACAAAAAGGCAAAAATTAACCCCTGAGCCTTTTCCCTGGAAAGGTTTCACTGATTTCTGTAAGGATGTCCATACCACAGCCAGAGGTGTGCTCTGAGTTAGGCCAACAGCAGCAATATCCTTTAAGGGGATCTGTTTTCTTATTCAGACTTTCAGCTGAGCCTAACTGCCAAAACTAATCATGTTGGTTTTCCCCTAGAGCCTTGATTCAGTCAATTCTGGGGCAAAGATTTTGTATAGAATTTCTTCCCCAATTAGAGATTTCCACAGACTGGTTTCAAATGGCTAATGAGAATGTACAGGGATTATAAACACACTTTCTTCTGGGTATTTTGGGTATGATTAATCCTGTTTCCTGACTTCAGAACACTAATATGTATATAATGAATTCTTTCTACTGTCATCCTCATTTTCTTTGGACTTCAGGTATGAAAAAAAGGGTAAAAAATGAAGTTGATTAGAACTGCTTTTGGCATTAAACAATTGGGTTGAAGTTAGGAAAATGCTTTTGAAGGGATTTTTCTGCCACTGTTCGCAAGCTGCTTGAACTTACAAAATAGCCAATGAAGGCTTAAGAACCTTGTGGCAAATTCTCTGCTAAAAGCATGTTTATATATTACATTTCTCATACTGTCGCAAAAGAGAATGTATGTATTCTTGCATTTACAGATTAAAGGTAGATTGAAGCACAGTTGCAGAAGTGCTTATCAAATTTATAATTAAGTAATTCATTGCTGTTAGCTGTACAAAAGAGGTTGTACATATTGTTTGTTCTCGTTTTATTTAAAAAGTGAATTTAGACTATGGACTGTCCTGGGGAAATCTAACAAAAGAATCCTGCACATCACCTTTGTATAATGAAGTCAAACCTTGTAAACTTGTTACTATTCCTAGAGCAGAACCTCTGAGGGAAAAATTATTGTGAAATAACTGAACAGTGTAGAACAGGTTAACCAAGTCAACAGACATATTGGATAAGTGTAATATATTCCGCTGCTAACGAATGTATCACCAAAGCATATACCTGCCTAGGAAAAGATTAAAAGATAGCTTTTAAGTGCCTATATACAGGCACTTCCTTCTTTGTGGTGATTGGTTTCCTTAAGGATAAAGTAGGAAGAAGTATGCAGGATTAAGAGAAGATGTTTGCCTTTGAGGAAATGCGTTGGGACCCTTCCTTATATTCTTTTTGCTTTGGATAAAATCCCCACATTTCTTTTTGTTTATATAGATATACTGCATATTGAGCCAAAATTAAGAGAAGGGTTTCTGCCACTTACTCCATTTTTTTTCCACTCAGGTATAACATCACTTTCCTTCCTTCCTCTAAGTGAAGGAGGAAAAGGTGGTGAAATGCCTCACTAGCTATAGCTGTTAACTTGTGTTCAAGGCAACTGCTTTAGCAGATCTAAGCCTTCAAGAACAACTGTTCTGTTTCTGCACACATATGCTTCTATTTTTCTCTGTATGCTCAATGCTACAATTATGATCCTCAATTACTGTCACTTTAAAAAGCTAAGCAGAATCCATGGATGTGCTCCAATTTTTCCAAGTCTAAAACTGTCATCTCGTGCCTAAATTGTAAGCTCTACCTTAAATGAGTGCCCTTCTATGAGTTACATTACACAGTGGTTCACATCCATCTTTAGAGAAACAGAGTGAGAGAATTTAACTGATTGCAGAGGTTAATTTGGTCCATATACTTTGTCAATAGCAGGTCTGAGGGAAATTAGCACCAATAATTATAATACCGGTGTAAGTCATGAATCTTATTAGAGTGATTTTTAGCAATTTAAGGACTGAAGGATCACAAATGTCAGGACTTCAGTAATATCCTTGGCTTTTAATAAATGGCAAACGTTGTTAGAATTTAGGCTCCTTTTGCTTGCAAGCTTAATCACTATCCAAGAACACAGAAGACACAATGGTCACTTTTAAACCAGTGTTAGAAAATTGAGAGGTTCAAGCTAAATTGGACATGGATATTATTAGACTCTATTTGTTGTAAACGGCAAGCACTTACTGATTTTCTCTACTAGTATCAATCAGAAATAATTTTCCTTTATTTTCCTTGTGAATGACTATGTATGCTACCAAGGCACAAGGATTGCTGCTTCTAATACAGGCCCATAGACAGAAGAGTTCCAGTTTATTATATCATAACATGCAAGCTGTAGGTGATTTAACTGCCCAGGTATCTGTTGCAAAAGTAGCATGTCGGAACACAAGCTGTCCAGCAAGCCCATGAATGCATTGGTAAAAGATTTTTTTACACAGGAGAACAGGAAAATAATGGGATGGATGAGCTTTCTGAAAACATCTCTAACCAAGAGAATTATTAGATTATCATTACCAGGGAATGGAAAAGTTTAAAATGCTTGGGGTGGGTTAGCACAAATAAAACCAATACATTTCAAAAAAGAGACGGTGAGGTGTCTAGTGATGCTGGTCTCAGGGAATGATGCTCAAGGAGGACCAGCAGATGCTTCGGAAATAATATTACTGAGCAAGTACAGAGTAAAGCTAGCAAGCACACCATAACAACAATTTGTCTGAGATACAAATTTGAACATGAGATTTCAAGCTTAACCTCCAGAAGGAGAATTTCGGTTAGAAAGTAATCATAAGTATAAAAGTTCAGCACAAGTTTAGGGCCAAAAATGAGAACAGCATGGAGACAAACCAAAATGCACTTAGTAAGGGGCACGAGATGTAAGAAGATAGAATTCTTTGAGGACCTGAGTATTCAATGGTAAACCAGGAAGAAAACTAGTCTCTCTCTGAGCATAATAAAAGAGCTACTTATCAGAGATGCCAAGAAGACAGTAGATTTAATATAGCTTTTTGGTTTTGTTAGGTGGCTCTTTGAGTTATTTCCAGTAATAAAGGTGTTCACAGAATTTAGATAAGATGGATATTTTCAAGGAAATCCCAGTAGCTTAATTGCCTTATTTCTAGTTATACTTCCACAAGGGTTTGTCCTCAGTCTGGTACCAGTCAATATTTCTATCACTAGAGACTGGAAGTCTAGAAGAATTATTATTATTATATTTATATAGCAACAAGTGGGGAAGGACTTCCAGCATGCTGATGACCTGTTTGGAGTGAAAAATGACCAGACTAGACTAGAATAGAAATGTTCTAAAATAAATTGTTCTAATAAATAAAATGTTCTAGATAAATGTGAAACTTTTTATGAAACCAAGTTCCATAAGATTGGGGTGTTGGAGTTCCCAGCACTGTAAATTCTCATGAACAGATTAGACTAACATCTGCCCAAAACAACAGATAGCTACCTCTGATCCTCCCATCCAGTGGCAAAATAGGCTGGTGAAGTCACATTCAGGTAAGTAATTTGTTTCAGTTTCAGTCACAGAATTATGAATGCATGAATGAATTCCTCTTGTGCCAGCAGAATCCTTTCAGGTTTCGTAGAGTTCTGATAAACATAATGAACAACTTTAACTTTTTCAACATCAGTCCTTCAGGCACAAATGGTTCATTAGTATACTAGCATTCACCTTCAACAGGTATCTATGGAGCCTGCCTCAGTCTCACAGCAGGGCCTTTGCATTTCTTCTACCCTGCCAGGATTTCAGTCTGTTAGAGACTAACAAAACTGATTTATTTTCATTCTGAGTTTCAGACTTCTATCTTATTGGCTTCTCTAGCTTACTGTTCCAATTTATAGATGAATTTGCTGCTTCTAAACACACAAGCAACACTATTGTAGACACAGATGTCTAAAATTTATGGCTACATGTGATGTCAAACATTGGCTTTGACTTGCCCACAACAGATAGATTTCCTAGTTTCATTTTCACATACATGATTTACAGTACTACCTTGCCCTACCTACAATTTCTATATTCCTAATATTGTAAGTTTGATTTAGTGTTATGCTTAAATTTCTTCTTGATTTTCTTTTTTAAATACATCAACTCTTTGATGACACACTGAAATCAAATCTTTCTTCCTAAAGTTGTCTTATGGGTGGCTATGATGTATATAATACTTTTCTGGTATACAGGTCCCTAAATTTTGGCTCTTGCCTTTGAATACCTCTTACATTCCCTTAGTCTTGCAGGATTTGGGCTTATCCAATTTACACCAGCCCTTCAAGGATTTGTATTTCCTTTATTTCCTGATACAGATTTGATGTTATCTCTAATTTGATCTTGGACTGATGTCAGATCTTTTCTCAACAACTATATAATATATATGCAGTCGTTATAGTTCAGAGTTATCTCTTATAGATAAAACATTGAATTCTTTAGGTCTTTGACTTGACTGGACTGAGGAATGCTTCAATAACTACTAATAGTAAGCTTTACTATGATTTCTTGAAACAAAAAAACCATTCCTTAGAAAGACAATCCCTTTTATGTTTATAAATCCAGAATGCAGTGGGGTTCAGATATTTGATGCAGTTGTGGGAATTATAGAAGCAAAAATGGAAACAATGAATCATCTGGCTGGAATCCACAATGTAGCCAGTATCAGACAAATATATTTTAAACCCTGTCTTTTTCTATTTATTCCTATTCTTCTTCCAAATAATATGGTTTGCTCCAGACTTACAGATCTTTGTTTAAATGGTTCCCTATCAGAGACCTGCACCTGTACTGGGAAGTCACCCTGCACTGAAATTTTCTGTGAGTTCTAATGCTCTGGTTTGGCAGATGTTACTGCAGGAACAAAAAGTATATGGGAATAACTGTAGTCCTAAGGTTTATGACTTAATGAAAAAGAAAGGAAGGAAAGAGAAAAAAGAAACAAAGGGAAGGAAGGAAGGAAGGAAGGAAGGAAGGAAGGAAGGAAGGAAGGAAGGAAGGAAGGAGAGAGAAAGAAAGAAAGAGAAGAAAGAAAGAAAGAAAGAAAGAAAGAAAGAAAGAAAGAAAGAAAGAAAGAAAGAAAGAAAGAAAGAAAGAAAGAAAGAAAGAAAGAAAGAAAGAAAGAAAGAAAGAAAGAAAGAAAGAAAGAAAGAAAGAAAGAAAGAAAGAAAGAAAGAAAGAAAGAAAGAAAGAAAGAAAGAAAGAAAGAAAGAAAGAAAGAAAGAAAGAAAGAAAGAAAGAAAGAAAGAAAGAAAGAAAGAAAGAAAGAAAGAAAGAAAGAAAGAAAGAAAGAAAGAAAGAAAGAAAGAAAGAAAGAAAGAAAGAAAGAAAGAAAGAAAGAAAGAAAGAAAGAAAGAAAGAAAGAAAGAAAGAAAGAAAGAAAGAAAGAAAGAAAGAAAGAAAGAAAGAAAGAAAGAAAGAAAGAAAGAAAGAAAGAAAGAAAGAAAGAAAGAAAGAAAGAAAGAAAGAAAGAAAGAAAGAAAGAAAGAAAGAAAGAAAGAAAGAAAGAAAGAAAGAAAGAAAGAAAGAAAGAAAGAAAGAAAGAAAGAAAGAAAGAAAGAAAGAAAGAAAGACAGACACAATCCTCTGACAGTGTAAGTTTGCTTTCCTGGAGTATCCTGCCATTTAGAATTCCCAAAATTAACATCTCAAAGTTAACATCTTGTACCATGACACCTTAAAAGACATCATTACAGTCTATCATGTAATGATTTGTAGAAAAATAGTATGTGACAGACATTTCTATAGAGATCATAATGACCTTAGTGTCAATGGGAAAATCACAGACCTTTCATGTGTATATTCTCTGGCATAAACAAAACTTAAGTTCTAAATAAGGTGGGAAAATATAAATAGTTAACTGGATGAAGATAGAAAACTGCACTCAGATTTGAGTTTTTTATGGCACCCTCCTTATTAGAGGACTCTTTCACTTGTGTGTGCGTGTGTGCACACGTCCTCAAACATCTGGGATAGACACAGCAAAATAGATCACTGAAATCTGGGTTGAACCAGAGCTATCGGACCACTGAACTTGTGCCATTCCCTTGTCAAGACATTTACTCATCTGTTCATCAAACCACATCCCTTTCTGCATTCAAATCTCTTGGAAATTCTCTTCAGTCTTATTTCACATTCATTGTCCTGCAACCCAAAAGTTTTCTAAGGGTAATTTGACAAATATCTGGCTTTAGTATTCATTTTTTTCCAGGTTTTTCCCCTCAAGAAAGCTTCTGTGTATAGACCCAGCTACGCCATGTGCTGTTGCTCCTGAAGAGGTGCTCCAGTAGCATGCATCCTAACAGTTTTGTAGGCATTTGGGTGTAAATAGTGAATTAATTGGTCATTTTATGTTTATAGAAGTCTATAAAAATTAAGCGTTCTGTGGGACTCTGATTCTTCCACCTTTACCATGTCCTGCTCTGAGTTCAGTGGAGGGAAACACAAACTTTTGCTCACAAATTGCATGTTACAAGATTGAGACAACCACTTTAATGAGTATCGACTGCCTTCATTTTGTGTTTTCTAGAGCACTAAACTGGCTTTAGTGCCAACTCTTAGGGAATAATTTGTTACACCTAAGTTTTGTCATAAGAGTAGGTTCACTCCCCTTTTTTGACGTATCTCGTATTCTTTAAAAAAATATTTAAGGAGCGCCAATTTAAAATATTTAAAGAGCACCAATTTAAAAATTTAAGAAGCACCAATAGGACCAAAAAAGCATGAATGTCTGATCGAGATGTGCTCTTCAACCCATCAAGAAAACTGCCTTGGAAACCTATGGACTATTTTACTGGTCAGTTAAAACAAGAGTTTGCATTTTGGAGAAGTATGTGTGTGCTTGTGTTGATGCAAGACTCTCTGGCATGGGCAAAGTTACATCTCCTCTGGTTTTTACCTTTTACCTTTTTAGCTAGTGCTGTTACGTGTCTTCAGCTTTACGTTGCAAGAAGACAGGATGAAAGGTATGAGGCAGCAGTTCAAATGCTGAAGGATGTGGGCAAAGCCAGTGGTGACAGATAAACAAAGGAGGAGTTCCAGGAAGGAACCGAATGAAAGAGCTTTTTGAAAAATAGGCGAGGGGGTGTGTGCACTCTGCACATGATTTGCACTTCCTTACTCCATTCTATTCATTTCTGTATTTTCCATTTCTTCTATGGAAAAGTACTCTGAACCCATTGCTTCAGATGGTAACCTTTGTAAAAGCTTTCATGGAAAATTATCCTTTATTATTGTTAAATTCCATTAAATACTTTTAAATTGTTTCCCAGTCATTAACTGTCTGGATCCAAACAATCTATGTGGTAAAATGTAAATAAGGGATTTTCAACCCACAGACTGCTTCTAAGGGGCTCAGGAGAGCTGACTAAAAAAGGCAAGCTTGTTGTCAAAGGGTTCAAATTTGTCATAGAGCAACCCCCACTTGAAAATATTTAGGGACCGGCGTGCAGAATAGAAGATGAAAATCATTGATGTAAATGATACGGGAAGAAGCATTAGTCTTTCTGCATAGTTAGGGGCATATTCTTTTTACTTATTATTGCAGGTTCTTTGTGAAGTGCCAATAGCTGCAGTTGGCATTGTACAATATTCATCCAGCCTCTAGAGAAAGGAACATGCGTTGAAAAGGAGACAGTTGCAAAATGGGCCCTGTGCCTCGAGAAGGACAAAGGGAGTTGTAGGTAGGAGGACTGACATTTTTTCTCTCCTTTTATCTTTCCTGGACATCATCTAAAAAGGAGGCCTTCGTTTTGAAGGTGGACAATAGGGCATTTTAGAAGAGATCGCTTCACGTGGTGGCTCTGACGGGCGAGTCACCGCGATCGGGGTTGGCAAAACCGCCCGGCCGAGCGAGCGCGGGGCTCGCAGG
>KL267301.1:0-14060 GCA_000699545.1 Podiceps cristatus
CCCCAGCAGTGTTTCTAAACAATCTGGAGTGAATTAGGCCCCTACAATTGGAAATTTAATTTGGGGTCATCTTTAAATGAACTCTAAAAGCATTAGATTCTGTTTGGCCAGGGTCTCTGCTTTGGGCCTAAGTCCAGCATGTTATCTCCAAATCAATTCCAAGGTCCCTTTCCAGCCCAAGCTACTATTGATTATTTCTTTTTCCTTTTAACAAAAAGTCGTCTCTGTGGTGATCACATTATATATCTTCGTCCGTAAAGCCAATTTTGGACCGAAGGAAGCTGCCACGAGGAACTGGTTTGTGTTTGGCAGCAGCGCGCAGCAGCTGATGCGCGTGCCCAGGTTGACCGGTGCCTTCCCAGCAAGGCCATGTCACGGCCTCATGAGGCTGCACCTGCTCCGAAGTTGCGCAAAAAGGAGCGTGTATACCTGTCTTAGGCGCCTGCCCTTCCCAATCTCAAGTCTTGGAGCCGGGCTGTTTTACTTTTTGATTCATGTTGGAAGCAGAGTACGAATCCGGAGAAGGGGTACTGCAATTCAGTGGGTTTTGCTTCTGAAGAGCTGGTGCGTATCAGAGGCGCTGGGATGCGTGTTGTCGCCGCTGGAGTGGCAGGCTGCGACACGGTCTCGATCTTGATCCAGCTGAGGCTGTTCCTCGGTTGTGTTTTGATAGAAGTCTTGTTTGATTCGTTTGCAAATGTTTTTGTCAGAAGGAGTAAATGTGAGGTGACAAAGAGCACTTTAATTGCATGCTGCAGGTAGCAGTGCACACAAAGCGTTCCCTTTTGAGAATTGCCATTCATGATGGCAAATTTATGAGGACAGGCTGGGAGAGTCGGGTTGGTTCAGCCTGGAGCAGAGAAGGCTGCGGGGAGACCTGATTGCGGCCGGTCAGTGCTTAAAGGGGCCTGTAGGAAAGAGGGGGAGAATCTGTTCAGTAGGGACAGCGGGGCTGCAGGTAGCAGTGCACACAAAGCGTTCCCTTTTGAGAATTGCCATTCATGATGGCAAATTTATGAGGACAGGCTGGGAGAGTCGGGTTGGTTCAGCCTGGAGCAGAGAAGGCTGCGGGGAGACCTGATTGCGGCCGGTCAGTGCTTAAAGGGGCCTGTAGGAAAGAGGGGGAGAATCTGTTCAGTAGGGACAGCGGGGACAGGACACGGGGCGATGGTTTTAAACTGAAACAGGGCAGGTTTAGGCTGGATATAAGGAGGAAATTCTTTACAATGAGGGTGGTGAAACCCTGGAAGGGGTTGCCCAGAGAGGCGGTGGAGGCCCCATCCCTGGAAACATTCCAGGCCAGGTTGGATGGCGCTGTGAGCAACCTGATCTGGGTAATGGTGTCCCTGCTCACTGCAGGGGGGTTGGACTAGGTGGGCTCTGGGGGTCCCTTCCAACCCAAAACATTCTGTGGTTCTGTGATTCTATCATCAAGAAGTTCATACAAAGCAGCACAGTCACAATGAGTCGTTGGTTTTGTTTTGGCTTTTTGTGTATGTGGTGTTTTTTTGGTGGTGGTTTATTTTTTTTTTCCTTCCCTCTAGTAAGACAGGCTTAAAATGTGATTAAAGTCATAGTTTTGTGCATGGATCATATCTTAAATTATTGAATAGACTTAATTTCTTTCTAGACTTTAAACTGATAAGTGGATCCTACACACAATGTTTTAACTAATTAAGGTTGTTAAACTGGTGCTACCCTGCGTGCAGGTGATCTCAGTGCCTCCATTAAAGGGCTGAAGTTTAGCAAGGGCCTTGCATCCTGGTGTAACGGCACGTACGTGCTACTGTCAGTAAGGCTTCACAGAAGTACCTTTCCCTCCAGTAAGCTCTTCTCTTTTACAAATGACAAGATAGTACTAGTGCAGCATTTTATTCCATCAGTGCCTTGACATTAAGTTTAAAGACAGAGAATGCAGAACGGTGCTATGATGAAGTTGAAAGACTAAAGGTATTTGTGTAATATAAGCTTTTATAGACTTAATTAAAATTTGCAAAGCAACAGGTTTTTTATTTTTAGGTGACAAATACTCCTTTTTAGGGTAACTTGTTATGGGAGTCTGATGGAAAATAACAGTAAATAAGGGACTGATGTGAATGTAGCTTAAGCCAAGGCATTTGAAATTAGAATAAATCTCTTAAAATAAAGGCCAGGTGGCAATACAAGCCAGAGCAATGATGCCCTGTGTGCTACTCACTTAGTGCAGTTACCAATAATTACCACATCTTTAAATGACCATATTGTATTCAGTAGTGTCGGTAAGGTCAATCCACAGTCACAGGATAGAAGGGGACACTCCAATAGCTCTTAATGTGCATCAAAATGAGAAGATTGATATTGACAAAGTGACCTCAGCTCCGAAGGGGCAGTTTGTTTTGAATGCCTGTAGTTTTTCTTACTTATGATTGACAACCTCAATGGTATAACTATTTTCTTTCTTTCTGTGGCTTTTGGTTTTGCTTAGTTTTGGGTTTTTTTCCTCTCTTCCTTAAGGAACACCACAGTTCGTGCTAGCTATTTCAAATAACACAGCAATAGTACAAGTAAGTAAAGACCGGTAAGATTTTTTGTAGAAACTTCCTGCACCCCAGTGCCCAATGTCCCCCAAATGCCCTTTGATCGTTCTCTGAATGACCCCGACTCTCTGTTAATGTCTGGCATGCAGTTCCGCAATTAAAATGTGTGGCCTGACATCAGTTCCGAATTTGTCTTTCCTTCAATTTTTCATGTCCACCCAAATCATTCTTTTGTCCTCTTAACCTTCTCTGTGTCAGCCAACTGTGTTTTATTCTTCAGTTGCCAGCAGAGAAAAGTTTGTATGCAATTTACTACTTCAATATTATTTTTTTTCATTGAGTTTTGTTCTGAAAAGGATATTAATCGATATTCTGTAAAACTTGAACCATCTTCACTCTTCTACTCCATAACTTATTCTTCCTCCTGCTGCCCCCCCCTCAGTAAAATGATTGGAATGATATGTACTGTAAAATTTGGAGGAAGATCTGCATATTCTCCTTTGCCTAAGGAACACGTAGGTGCATGCAAATTTCTAAGCTTAGTTAACTAAATGTAGGCCTTGGAGACTATTCTCTGATTATACTGGGTGGTTACGAGTTCAGGCTCAGTGAGCACTGTTACTGTCAGCAGAAAGAGAAAGCCTTTTAAATAAAAATGGTGAATATCTCCAGGATTTGACTGTTTGACAGTATTAGCGATAGAGGGAGGTTATGATGTTATGGGTTGAATAATCAATGCAACTGTTCTGAGATGTGTGGGGAGGAAAGGAAAGTTATGAAGTGTGGCAAACTTGTGAGAAAACACAGGTTTCAGTAGAGGGCTCTTTAACCTAAGCTTCCTTGGAGGTTACTTATAAAAGTACTTATACTGCATTTTTCCCTGCAGAATATGGTGCTGCAGCTGTAGAAAATGCTATGGACTGGTTACAACAAGTTGTACAAACCTGCTTTCCCACTTTCTTTCTAAGTCTGTTGTTTTTGTGTATTACAGTGTGAAAAATACATTGTAAGAGTCTAGGATATTTCTGAGGAGGCGAAGTTGTTTGTGGTTAGAGGTTTCTTTCTTTCCTTCCCCCCCTTTCCCCTCTGCTCCCCTTCTGAACATTTGTTTTACAAATATGATGAATCTCTGAATCAATTTTTGGTGCAGAAGTCACTGCATTTGCCTTAAGTGAATTGAGGCACCGCATTCGGATGGCAAAGGGGTGCTTGTTGGGACGGAAGTCTAGAAATACAGCCGTGGGAGCAGTAACTGTGCTCGGAGAGCAGGGAAATGTGAGGAGGTGTCATGGCAGACCTGGAGCTGGGAGAGCAGGCGGACAGAGCTCAGATCAGTGGGTGGTTCTTCTCTTTCTCTGGTTGAGCTCCTCTTCCTCACACCAGACCTTTGGTGATCCCTGAGCCGCAGCACAGGGTGGCTGGTGCTTCTTGCCTGAGTGATGCCTGGTGTGACTAGTAAGGAAAAGCTGTGGCTTATGTTTATCCCTCTATCAGTACCCGCGTTGAACCTTCATCTGTGTGTTTGAGTCCGTCAAAATTTGGCATATTTGGGGAAGAAGAAAAGGAAACAAAACTTAACCGAGGAGAAAAAAAAAAAACAACTCTGATACTTTGACCAACTTTAAAAATAAGTTAATAAACAATGCATTTGTAATAACATTACATTGATTTTTCTTGGCTATTAAGATTTACTCTCCCTAGAGTGTAATAAATCACAGGTGGAAAACAGGCCAGCGTATGCTCATCTTTTGCCTCTCGGGAAATGGCATTTGCAGAGTGATGGCTGGCCTGGAGACTCGCACCATCAGCCTCAACCTCGCCTTCAGAAAAAGTTTAAGGTTTAATTGTAACGGCTACAATTTTGGTTTTTAAACCTGTAAACCGCACTGGCATTTTGTGGAGGTTCAGCCCGATTTGGTGAGAGGTGGTGTAGACTTGTGAAACCAAACGTCCTGCGAAGCAGCACGCCCGTGGGTGTACACATACGCGCCTTGCTGTGACCAGGGTGTGCAGCCCAACGGCTCCGGAGCAGGTTAAGCAGCACGAGAGCTGAGCCACGGATGAAGTTAGGTCAGGGGCTCCAGACTGAGCTGGTGTTTTGTCAAATAGTTTGAGAAATGGCTCTGACTTCAGCGCTGGCTCTTAGCTGAGTGGGTTGATGTTGCTGAGCGCAGTCGTGCTACGCGCTATCCCTGTTTGAAGGAATATCTCTTTGTATTCACCTAGGCAATATGGGTTTGCTAAAATATTTCTTGTAACTGATAGCTGTTGAAAAGCATTGCTTTAACCTCAGCACCCTTCATTGTTGCATCTTTTAATCTGGACACTGAAGCAGTTTGCTTCCATATGTCTCAGGCTCCCGCAAACTCCCGTTCTGCTCTCTGGCCTTTGAGTAAAGCTCTGGGTAAGCGCCTGCTGGGCTTTCCTGGGAAGACCATTTCTGTCTAACAGCCTGGAAGCCTTGGCCGGTTTTACAAGTTCCTTAAAAAGAGCTTGAGAGCTGGATTGCAGCTGGTTTATTACTGTTTGCTTTTTTGCTGGATTTTTGTGCAACCTGTTTTAAATCTTCTCCATCTTCCTAAGTTATCTCCATCACAAATCTTGGCACAAATAGATGAGATACAGCTAAAACCCATGGCTTGTTACAGAACACAGTATCAGCCATTGTCTGTGATACTCAGATTGCTGGTGATGACACGTAATTTCTGTCAAAGGTGTTTACCCTTAGCAGTATTTCATCAATGGAAAGAAATGAAGATGTCAGGTCTCCTCTCCTGTTAGGAAGCCTCCTGTTGGAAGCACAGGAAAAGGGCCACAAGTGGCAAAGGGTCGGTATTTGTCAGAGCAGCAGTTAAGCAATTGCTACAGTCTTACTGTAATCCCAGGCTGCTTTCTTAAACGGTGATTTGAGGGCGGGCGAGAGGAGTGCCACGGCAAGGCAAGCGTGCTGCTTCAGTTAAGTCCCTTTCTCCTTTCTGCGTTAAGAAAAGGAGGAAGCTTGTTGATGTATTTTAATTTTTTGACTTGTCTTGAATTGGTAGCTGAAGTCCTGAATGTCTGCTCCCCCGGTACCCCGCAAGTGGGAGCAGTAGGCTGGTTGGTCACTGGCTACACACAGAGTAAATAAGCAGCACTGTGTCGCTTGTTACTGCACAGAACCCCTAACCTCCTGTCAGGATGCTGTTGACAGCAACAACAACCCACCTTGAATTTTAGAGGTCACTGACAAATGCTGGTTTAAGCTCCTGCCCAGAAAAAATCGAGCTACCTGCCCTTGTATTGAACAAGCTGCTCTTTGCCAGGTAATGTAATAAAGCGGTGCCTTATTGAAGGGAGGAAAAGAGGACATCAGGCAGGAAATCAGGTTTGTGCACACTTAAACAGGCTACTGCTTTCCCCGGGTGCTGCTGGGATGTGAAATCCCCCTCTCTGGTGCCCAGGGAGATGCCAGGCAGTTGCTGCCCACCCTGCAGCAGGGGCTGCTGGCAGCCCAGGGTGCCTGGGGCTCCTCTGCCACGGCTGCGCACGGGGCAGCACCGAGAAATGTTACCTTCTGCTCTGCAGTCCGCAGCACGCGTGGAGCTCTTGCCTCCAACAGAAAGACCGTCACGTGTCTTTTTGTAGCTCATGTTTTCTGGCCCTGTGAATCAACCCTCTTCAAGACAGCAAGAGCAGTCAGGCTGATTTCTTTCTGTGAGATGGAAGTGTCTTGTGACCTGCTGGGCACTGAGAAATAGAGCTGGAAATGCTCTTTGCAAAGGTTAAATATACTGGTAATTTATACTTTGGCTAATAATAGGTTTTTCTTGAGTGGGTATGTGAGCCAGGTGTTTTTATTCTGTAACTTTACACATTGAGTTTGTTGCTGCTCTTTGTTTTGCTTACTTGTGAAGCATGAAACCAGAGCATCTACCCACCGAAGCACATCCCCGGTCAGCTGGATTGAAGTGCAAAAGGGGGCTGACCGAAGCAGTCTTCTTATTCCATCCTCTGGCAAGGAAACTCACGGTAGGAAAGAGCATATGGTAGGCGTGAAGGATGGCCAACGGCAGGAAGGGCAGCTGAGCCTGGCTTATGCCAAGGCAAGCCCTCGGGCACAGGGCCCTCCCGGCTGTGCCCGGCTTCTGCCTCGTGATGTTCACTCTTGCTGGCTTCTGTCACTGTACTAGGCTGTTACGGCTTTTACCGATTACGGGGTGTGGTTCCTATTTGTCATGTTACTGGAGAAATGGTAGATAATACTTAATTCATGCAAATACTACTGAAGTAAAATAGGTCTGGAGAATTTCTGTTGTCTAAAACATGCTGGTGCTTACACTGAAGAGAGCAGAAAGCGCACGAGGTCCATCAGTTCCAACATTTTCTTAATCTGTTTCTTATTGAGACAGGGTGTTTAACCTTTCTGGTTTGTTAGAAAAACTGATTTCTTTCAGCGAAGTTCATGCATATATTAGGCAGCAAGGGTAGGAAAAGGATAAACCACTTTAATTCCTGCAAAAAAATAATTGAAATATTTCAGTCTCTAGAAACCCCACTATAATATTGGTTCTGCAATCAAATAGGAAGTATGTCTTTGTTCTCACTGTTTTTTAATGGGTTTGCATGGACTATGGTTGTACATTGGTGATGAATGTTATAAAAAGAATGGAAAAAAAAAAAGATGTGCTTTGTCCTGGCAACTAAATATGACTTTTCTACAAATTCATGGTTTGAGTATATTGTGCTTTTTACAAAGGTATTCCTGTACTGCTGGATTTAAGCTAATGCTTTGTAGGTACTGAAGCTGATGTGTTTGTAGAGAAAGCGGCTTCAGACCACAAGGTTTTTGCCTTTATTCTTAGGGTGCTCAGAGCTGTCACAGTGCTGAGGCATCCGGCTTTCGAGCTGTGCTTGCCAAGTCATAGCTCATCACTGTATGAGGCCATTCCTCTCCACTGAGGACCTGCTGTGTGCCTCTCTTACCCCACAACCGGACATTTCGCCTTTTTCTGCATCGCAAAGTCACAGCTGAAAAAATTGCTGTGCGGTTTTGTTTTGCTTTGTTTTCCCTTTTTACTTTCACTATGGCAAACTGGACACCATACAGGAGAACTGTGGTAAACACCCGCTAATCCAGCGAGATATCGGGTACAGCAGGGGATGCTGGCATAGGGTGATTCTTCCGATGAAGAAGTTATGCTGTAAGAAACTTTTTGATTATCAAGTTCTTTAGCCCTATAAATATACGTAGAAGGGGGAAAGAGAGCAAACACTGTGTCACATATCTAGCCTGCCAACTTGCCGATTGATAGGAAAGAGAAACTTCTAGTCGATTGAGTTCTCCATGACAGAGGTTATTGCAAATATTCTACACTTCTTACTCTGTGCAGCCTGGGTTTGTGATGCAGCGCAGCAGGAACCTGTTCATTAGTTTCTCCTGCCTCTTGTAAAAGTAATGTATCCTGTTACTTAGGGACAGCTTTCTGAAAAATCTTAGATACAATGATTTTTGAATTGTAATTGTAGGTAGATTCTAAAAATTATAGTAATTGTCTGAAGTTCATAGCTGGGATATTTTCCTTCCATTTTCAAAAGACACCTGAGATTTCCTTTTGAGCCTGTGTTTCAAAAACTGATAAGACTTGGAGGGCTTTTTCTTGCTGCAGTATTAATTTCATTTATGAAGAAAGCCCAGATATCAAATATTGACCTGACCTAGAGAAAATATTAACATTAGAACTAGAAATGTTACTGGTTAAGGTGCAGGATGAGAACAGAAATCTCTAACCCAGGGTGGACTGAGTGCTTAGAGACGGCTTGAGGCTCATGGGAAGAGGCAGGTTGTCTGGGTTGATACCAGCTGGGGAAAGACTGCAAAACCAGAAGGGAAGAGGACGCAGAATGTTTTTCTAAATTTTATTAGGCTTTGGGGATATAGTCTCTGTTTTATAACATATAGCAAAGTAATTGTTAGTCTTTGAATGAGAGTGTTACAGAGGATTAATAATCTTCTCCCCTTTCCAAAGTTTAAGCCATCCATGTTGCTTTCAGAAGGCAAGATACGACCTGTTGCATGTACACTTTGTTGTACTTCAGTAGTTTCCTTAAACGCGCTCGATACAGTGACCAGCAAAGTCCTAGACAATTCTGTGACTTCATTAGTTGGACTTGTGCTGTTAAAATGCTTGATGATTTCTAGGTTCTTTTTAATTTTTGATTTATTTTTTTAAAAGTCACTATTCCGGTTTCTTCTGCAGTACTGACCATTGGATGTTTTGTGTTGCTTTGAATTGATCTTAAAAAGGATGCAAGAGGCACGTCGTGTCTCTTCAAAAGACTGAGTAGAAGGAGATGGAAGTCGCTGCTTGTCATTATTCTCTGTAGGGAATTCAACAGAAAGCGAACAACCTCAGGCGTCAGCCGTGAGGCCATTGAAACGGCAGCCGGTGAAGAAGGCTTCCTAGCCCTGTGGAGAGGGAACGCTCGGAAACAGGATGGTCTGGAAGCTACTCCTGGCTTGCTCAGCGTGGCTAGCGTGATGCTGCTGCTTGTGTGCCTTTCTCGCTTGCTGGGTCTGCCTGTTCGCTTTTTGCTTCTCTCCGTGCAGGCATGTGGCACCCAGCGAACCAGGTCCTGGGTTTTGTCTTCCCTTTCCACTTTATCTTTTCAGAAGGGCCGCAGCATCTTCGGTCTCATTTGCCGCTAAACTGAAAGCAACATGGAGTGGCTAACAGGACTATGTGGGTATTGCGTTACAAGATCTTCAGGCTACCAATTACTTGAAGTGCAGTAATTATTAAGTAAAACTGATCTGCCTGAGGTCACAAAGCCAGGAATAGAGCACATCTCTCCTGACTCCTAGTCCAGTGACGCAGCTGTTAATTCACGCAATTTCTACTTGAGTTCATTAAAAATCTTTTCCCACAGCTCTGCCTCTGTTGGCAGCCAAAAATTCTCCCTTTAATGAAAGGAAGGAGCTTCCTTTGGGACCGTAATTCCCCCCACAGTGAAAGCACGTATCCAGCTGAGAGTATGCGCTACCTTTTGAAGTACTGTTAGCCCTTTCTGACCTGAGAAATGAGAGGGGAACTGAACTCTTAGATATAAGCTTGGAAAGTGTGTCTAATACAGTCAGGGCATGTGTGCTCGACACTTTTCATGTCTGAATGCTGCAGATAATGTGTTTTAAAAGTTCTCTGAGGTGAAAACTTGATTTATCATAACAAGGAAGATGTCCACTCCCCCTTCTAAGCCAACTAAACTCTTAAATAGAACTACGGAATGGGAAAATGAATCAGGTGTTGTGTGTGTGGTTTTAGTAGTATTTTTATTTTGTTTGTGTTTATCTTGTTTCTGTGGTGTTTGGTTTTTTTTAAAATTTTTATTTTTTAGAGGAATAGAGTTTGAAGACAGCAGGGACCATTATGGTCTAATCTGCTGTAGAAGTCAGTGCTACAGAACTTCATCCTACGATTTCTTCATTGAGCCTATAATGTGTGGTTGAGCATATTTTTTTAGGTAGATATCCATTCTTGATCTAATTAAATTAGTCCCACGTGAGGACTAACTTGCCTTTTCCCATGCTAAATTGTTTCACCTCTTAAATACTAGTTTTAATGCTAATGGCTAAGGAATGGAGATGTATGTACCTTCGGAAGAGAGCAAACATGTTTCACTGCAACCAGGATGTTCAGAACATGAGGTAGCATGCCATTTGGTAACAAACTGGACTATACTTACATCTTGCTTCAGGTACTTCAGATACACCAGTTCAGAACTACTTAGAGTTCCATGATATTAATTTATTTCTGTGCATGCAATGCTTCCAAAAAGCATTCTGGGGTGAGTTGGGGCTATTGAGAAGTTGTTTCAGCATACACTGTTAATCACAAAAGATGAATCCTGTGTGTTTCTGGATGAAGCTCTATGTACGTTTTAAAAATAGTGGTTTAAGACCTCTTTCTAGTGTAACATACTAGCTATACAACTATAGAAAAGACTGTTAGTGTTTTCAATTACATATAACAAAACTTATAACAGAAATTAATGTTAGATATATTCACCTGTTCAGCTTGCCTCTGGATCATCTTAAACCACTTTGGAAATGTGACTTAGGTTTTATATTCTGTAGCCTTCTCCAAAGCTTTAATTTTAACAGTGAAAAATGGCCAGTTACGTGTAATGAAATCTTATGTGGATGCTTTTATTTTTTTTTTTACTACTTGGGATAAAATGAAAAATGTAAAAGGGTTTTTAGATTCTGTTTTCTAGGAGTTCTCAGTATAATGCTTTCAAAAGCTGATAGAGAAGCTTAGTGTTATGAGCTAAACCTAAAGAAGTAAGTAGGGCTTTCTGCTGTTAGATTTAAGTGAACATTGCAGTCTGGCGTACGCACAAACATCACAAGTGTTTGTAGTTGAAAGTGGCCAAGAAGTGGGAGAAGAGGAAAGAAGAGTAAATCCCCGCATTCCAAGCATTGGAGACAACAGTACTTTAACAGACTGTTCCTCCCCTGTTCCAGGAGCAATGCCAGCACTCTCAGCAGCGGGAAGCTTGGCAGTCGCGGCCGTCTCTCTCCCCAAGAGACACAGCGCGCTAATGCTTTGTCTCACCTCCCTCAGAGAGAGGCAGGACGGGGGAGTTTCTCCGAACCGAGGGAGTCTGGGTGCCCTAGAAACTGCATTGAGTTAGTGATGTCTATTTGTGTGTTTTGCTACTGCTCCTCCTTAAGGCATTCCCTAATACACGATGTAAAATGTCAACAGTTAGTGATGTGAAAGACTAACTACAGGTAACTATCAAAAGCTTAAAGCCTGTCTTTTCAGGTGCCTTTAACTTGGTGACTGTGAAATGCGTAGAAAATGGCGTACAATTGCTAGTGGTACTCATCTTTTTTATTTTCCCCCCTCCTCCCCATGTGGGCCCTCCCTAGTGACAGCTGTGGGGTTGTTTTTTGTTTGTTTGGTTATTTATCTATTTATTAAAAATAGGATAGGATTTAAGTTAAGCATATGCTTTGTGCATATGTTTAATTGGTCTCATACCTGAGTGTGTGCCAGAGTAATTTCTATTGAGCACATGTATGTATAAATGTATATACCCTACGAACCTGTCAGTTTATTGATGATTGCAATATAATATGAAGATCATCTGCCACCTTCCTGGAATGACATTAGTCAAAGGAATCGATAAGGGAAAGTATATGCACGTAGGACATTCATACTATTGTTGCACTGACTGTTAAGTTCTGATGATGGACGGATTTCCTTTTCTTGTGCATCCTACCTGTACTTTTACCGACTTATTTTAAGATGGCAATGACAAATTTAAAAGTGATACTACCTAGTGAATGGAAGTCCTGCTCTGGACTTTTAAACATGGACTTTTCTCTCTGTATGTGTGTGTATATATAGCAGAACATTTTTTAATATATCTCTACCTACCTGCTTTTATTTCTGTATTAACTCAATACTTTGGTATTTTTCTTCTAAAATTTGTCTTATGAAGCAGAATGGCATTTTGATTTTACAAAAGGATATTCCTTTAAAAGGTCATCTTCGTGTAGGCTTCCAAGGTATATTTTGCTGCCATGTTTGGCCTGTGTGTGATTTTCTTTTTATATACTTCTATAGATACCTATCTGTAGATATAGATACATAAGAATCAAACAATACCTATATAACTACTAGCAGAGAAGACACAAGACTTATATAGCAATGTATCACAGATCTTGTCAGTGAAAAGAGGCAAGTGAGAGGATCCTGCCTGCAACTGTGGCTCTGATCTTTTGGTGAAGGGAACTGTCAGTGATTCTTTGATTCCTCCTGTCTAATTGTGTCAAAGAGTTTGTATCCCATTTAATTTCTGGCAATGAAAGAATGAAAACTGTTAGTTTTTATATAAATACATATGAATTAAAAAAGAAGCAGGCTGACTTACAAGGATTCTTTTCTGCTTTTCGTGTTCTTCCTTGAAATGTGTAGAGACCCCTATCAATCTG
This sequence comes from Podiceps cristatus, assembly GCA_000699545.1. NCBI lineage: Eukaryota > Metazoa > Chordata > Aves > Podicipediformes > Podicipedidae > Podiceps > Podiceps cristatus. The sequence goes on from KL267301.1 coordinate 12,496, forward strand.
TATTCTGAGGTGCTAAATATTGAACATCAGCAAATACAGACCATTAAGCCTCAAAATTGGTCAAAAATAAAATAACCATATGGACAATGTCATTATTCTCATTTTACAGATAAGAAAGCTGTAGCTGAAGGATTATGAGTTTTACCAAAGGTTGTAAGAGAATCCTGTCTGAGTCTGGAACTAAATGCAGGTCTTGAGTGTCCTGTTGTAATGTCTTAATTGTGAAACAGTGCTGACTTTAACTCAACTCTTCACCTACAGGTGCAATATATTGCAGTTCAAGTAAGATTCTTTTTGGCGCATATCGTTTTTAACACTGTATGGTAAAGGTTGGGAAAGGCACATCTGAAAACGTGCATGTGAGGGAGAGGAAGAAGAGAGGCATCTCCTCCTGTTGCAATGATACAGCATCTAGGATGATGTGCGTTACTTGGAAAAAGAATCCATTAAGAGCAGCAAGCTTGAAAGCCCAAACAAATGACAGGATATGTGAAGGATTAGTTGGATGGAGCATCTGTTTATTAATACTGAACAGTGCTTTTTGAAAATGAATGTGAAGCATTAGCACAGTGGTGAGAATTAATTTTAATACTTCTCCATGAAAAGAGTGTATGAATGAGGTTCATGCTTTTCTTTATTTAGAAGTAATGTTTTCATTTCTTGCTTTAACTGAAGTCTGAATGCAAATTCAATTCTAAGTGGCGAAGCGATGCCTGGAACTCTGGCTCCGATCCCCTAGAGGAAAGCACGTCTGGTAGGGCATAGCAGATTACCTCTTTTGGGGGGAGTTAACTACACGCTTGATCGAGGCAAGGCAGGCTGGCTAATGCTTATCTATTGAAGTGGTAAGCAATGGAAAATTAGCAAGAAACGGTGGCACATTGTGAGGGCTTTATTGATCTGATTTCCCCGCAGAAGTGATTTCTCCGTGAAAGCAATCTTCCTGCTCTCAGGACCCAAGGCGTATACGCTGAAGTTTAACTGTGTCTGGCAATCATGATAAATACAGATTGTTCTCGGGAGTCTTTCTCAGGTGGCACCAATGTACAAGTGCACCATAATCTCCCGCTTGCTCAAGTGCGTGTGTGTGCACTCTCTCTTTTTTTTAAAAAAATATTTTTGTTGTTACCGCTTTTTTTGTAGCAGACTGGAATTTGAAGGATTTATAGAGTACTTTTCTTCAAAATCGGCACTAACGGTCCATTCCTTTTCTGTTAGGGCTTATTTGACAGTTGACAGTGACAGCTGTGAATGTCACTGTTTATAACTGTAGTGAACATTAAAGGCTGAGTACATTTTCTACTGAGGTCTGTGCAGTTTTCCCTTGACTACAGACACAAGTTTACCAACAGAGATCATGCATAGAGAGGTTCAAGCTCAGCTATACACTGCAGAGATGGAAGTTGCTGCAGCCTGTACTCAGATAATGCTTTATGCAACAATAATTAAGCATATTTTATAAATATACTTGAGTATATGTATTATTTACAAATACAAACTGTATTACATACTGAATACGCTGCAATACCTCTAACTTTTATCTGTTTTGGCCACACAGTGAGGGT
>KL267301.1:14084-31743 GCA_000699545.1 Podiceps cristatus
CTGGCTTCTATTTCTTATTGTGTCAAGAAACTTGTGTGCCTCCCTTCCTCAGCTCTGTTTAGACTGTAAACTAGCATTAAGAAGGAAAAATATCATTCCGCGTGCTAATAAAGAGGAAGGAGTGACAGGGATTTATCTGGCTTACAACATAAGACTTCTCTGCTAAAAAGATGACTAATCAAACAGCGTCTTTCTGCTTGACTTGCGTTATTGAAATGCGTGTCAAGAAACTTGTGTGCCTCCCTTCCTCAGCTCTGTTTAGACTGTAAACTAGCATTAAGAAGGAAAAATATCATTCCGCGTGCTAATAAAGAGGAAGGAGTGACAGGGATTTATCTGGCTTACAACATAAGACTTCTCTGCTAAAAAGATGACTAATCAAACAGCGTCTTTCTGCTTGACTTGCGTTATTGAAATGCATTTGTAGATCACATATTTTGCTCGAGTCTCTGGCTGTTCTGTGAAGTGAGCAGCAATTCTAACTTGTTAACTTGCAAGTGGAAAAGTCATTTCTCTATTTCTGATTAGATGGCAGGTAAATGGGAAAGACGGATTGTTGATGTGCGACAGGAAAGACCAAGTAGCCCACCTTAGGGGCTCGTAGGCAGGCAGTTGTACATGCAGAGCTGCTGACTGGGTTGACTGGGTTTGGGCCTACTGCTCCTGATTCTTGCAACATGGCAAATTCTTAGTTGCATTGAAGTCTCTGGCTAGATGAACCTAAATGAATTTGAGATTTTACTTAAGAAAATTAGTTTGAATAATTTTATGTCATAGTAACATCAATCACTACACAGGAAATATAATCGTCTTGTCTTCATGGTCTAAAAATTTTTATCTGAATACAGAAAATGCCGACCGAAAGGACTAAATTTAAAGGATTGTAAACGATTTCTGAAGTTTTGTCTTTCTGACACTTCATTCCAAATAGTATCTGGCAGTTGTTCTGCTAATTGAAACTCTAGTGGACAAATTATTTTGCAAAAATCTATCATCATTCATACTGATATTTTCATTTCCAGAAAGAGCAAGGATGGAAGAACTGTTGGCTTTGTACACTTGAATTGGTTACTTTGTAAGGCTAGATGTCATATGGAAACTTGCTGCTTGTGCTACCAAATCTGGCCATACCTAACCAGTTTCAGACTATGTAACGTAGCACTAGTTATCCAAAGTACAGGGACAAGCAACGTTTTCAAATAAACTCAAGCTGAAATAGGATGAGCTGCAGATTCTTCTCTTCCATTAATTGTTGGGCTTTAATATTAGCCATGTTAGAAAGCACTTCTCTCTCCCTAAAGTATCTTAGCTTCAATCATAAAATAATAGTGGAATATCTGCAATGGCTTTTGATCTTAAAGCTACAGAATCCTTATCTATGAAACACTCTGTAGTAATTTCCATCAGAAAATGGAATGGCTTTGGGGTAACCTCGGGCAGCATCTGCCTAACTGCTGCTGCTGGGCTTTCTGGTGTGGTGTGTGCCAGCAGGGACCACTGTCCTCCTCTGCAAGCAGGGCCGAGGGAGAGCCTATCGGGGTGGTGGGAAAAGCACTTGCTTCCCCGCCTTTCCTGGGTGCCCTTTGGGGGAGTACAGTCCCCAGGGCTGGGCTTTCCTCGCCCGGGTATGGAGGATGAAGAGCTGAGTGGCAGGAATGTGTTTCTTAGTTTTTCCTAGTCACTGGCTGTCCTGGGACGCAGGGAGGTGCTCAGGCTACCCCGGTGCTGAGGGCCTGAGTTAGGCTTTTGATGAAAAGTCTAACTCATCCAAAAGTTCAAGAATGGGTTTTTAAGAATTAGTTCTAAGAAAGCAAACCCTTTTCTGTCATTTGGTATACATGTGTGCTAAACCTCCCCCCAAAACTGCGGGTGAGTTTTAGGACTCATCCTCGGGGTTTTGATTGGGAATAGACTTTTAGCTTTCTATGAAGCCACCTAGGCCGAAAGGCACCATTTGCTCACTGTTGACTCTGCTTGGGGGGGCTCTCCCCTCCAGCAGCTCTGTGTTCCCAAGATCAGGATGGCCCCACGCGGTCCTGCGGCGGTCTCTGATCTACCCGGGCACAAAGTCAGCGACAAGTGGCTGTGCAGCCAGGGGTCCGGTGGGTCTGCATGCCTTGCTTCACGTGGCCCGGAGTCTCTGCAAGTCCTAACGCAGCCAGATTAAAGGGATGGTGAGGAAAGTTTGTCTGTTAATTGTCCACGTTGTTTCTTGTGTGAGTAATTTGGGGGTATTACTTGACAGACTTTATTTGGAGGTATGTACGAACCTACCTGCTCGGGTCTAGATATAGGTATTGCACCCATGAATGGATTTTCTTAAGCAAAAGCACTAATGTTTTCTGGTGTTCTGTAGAGCAGAGAAATGTGCAGTAGAAGAAAATTAGAGACCGTTTTCTAGCACAATTCTGTTGCACTTGGATCTCTTTGAAGGGGAGAGTAATAACTGATGTTTTCCTAATGTCCCATTGTTGCCCCCCCCCCCCTTAGTTGTCTGGATTTCGTGCCCTTGTTTACAGGGCTTGTTCCTGTAAATCCTTGTGTTTCCACTGGCTTCGCTGGGGTAGTCCGTATGGGAACTTTGCAGAATTGCACCCTTTGTACCTGTTGAATTATAAATGAAGCAAATTGAAAATAGCATTCTTGCTTTTAAGCATTTCTCACGCGCTAATTTTTCCCTTTGGCTATTTCTTGTGGTTAATTCTGCCACCAATTAAGAAATAAAAGCAGGCAGCTACTATCAGATCACTTATACAAAGAGGGATGTAAAAGCTGATTATTTCAGGATCCGTATAACAATTCAGCTAGTATACTCTTGTTTTATATTGCAATGACTAGAACAAAGTTGTTATAAAGATATGTAAAGAAAAGACTCATTTCCTCTCAAAGAACTCTTTATGTGTGTGTGTGGGGGGGGTGTTACTTTCCTAACTTCTCCACGTTGTTTTGTCGTCCAGAGTTTATTGTGTTGAAATCTTAAGAAGTGTTTCTCTGTGAATTCAACTTTTCCTCTTTCTGAATATGTTTGAATAAACTGAGTTTATCTGCACCTCAGCTTTTGATATGTGGGCTTTACAGCCCACATAGATCAGGCAAAATATTTTTAGCGCTGTATCAGTTGCGACTGAATGTTGAAGGAGTAAGGATTTGTTACTTGTTAGGTGAATAAGTATTTTGAACCAGCAGGATGATGTACATTTTGAATTAATCTAAGCCAATTTACTATTTCCCAACTTACCATTTTCAAGCAAAAACCTAAAAGCTTCTTTTTAAGTAACACATGGAGAAAGCAGTTAAGTGTGCTTATGCAAGATTTTTTGTGAGGCAAAACCACTACTTTCCCAGCTGGGATCTGCTTTCAAAATATAAATTTATCAGAGAGAGACAAAAAAGTGTTTCTCGTTTGACAGCAGTAGCAAGCAGGGGGTCTCAGACCATTTGCTGGTGAACAAGATTACATATCATAAAGCTGTCATGAGTTGGCACTAATTTGACAGTTTGTTGGCTCAAGAGACTCCAGCGCTGTGAATGCAGGGGATGGAAATGTCTCTGTGATGCCATGAGGTTCACGTGGAGGGCATTGATGAATGGCAGACAAATTGGATTCTTAAGTAAAGTTGCCTTGTGCTGGGGGCGGGGGGATTATGTTAAACCTGACAAACTTTGGTTGCAAAATGCGTAATGGGAGACAATGGGAGGCTGAAGATTACGTAGATGTCGAAATATCTGGGGTTTTTTTGTTATTCTGTATCTCTTTGGTAGGCCAATTTTAAATATTTAACCTTGAATTAATCTGCATACTCTCTCCCACCATTTCCCTTGGAGTCTTTTACACCAGTCAGAATTTATTAGCTATAAGCTAATAATCTTTGGGCAATATTCAGTCTACTTTTTGTGTCTCAGAACAAATGGAGAGAGAGCGAGAGTGTGCCTGGGAAAGAAAGTACGTGAATAGAGATAGGAGACTATTTTTGGGGAAAAGTGAATGGGTAGACAACAAGGAGGATGAAGCGGGGAGGAAAGAAAGATGTTCATGGACAAACCTTTAAATACTGAAACTTTTTTTTGCTTGGAACCATGTTTTCAAGCAATATCAGTAGAATATTCCCCCCCCTCCCCCCCAAAATTAGCTCAAAATTATTCTGTAGCTGGTGTGTACCTTAACTGAAGTTGTGCAGATCATATTTTCACAGAGAATATTTTCTTTGAGTTCCACACACTTGAAATGGAATGAAATATAAGCTTAACATGGCTGGAGACATATTTATCAAGCAATGGGGATATGCTACAGTTTGGTTATTTTTCTTTGCATGTATTGGTTTGGGGTTTTTGTTTGTTTTTTTCCTTTGGTTAGTTTTGTTTCTTGCTCGTCTGGCTGTACAACTATCTTTTAAAGAGCTGACTTTTTTTTTTTTTTTTTTTTCCCCTCACTGTCCTCATGCTGTGCTTTTTTGTACTTAATTTGCCTACAACTGTTGGGCAATAATCAGTCTGCTCTGTATTGTATCTGCTCTAAATTAAATATTGTCCAGCTGTGCTGGTTTAACAGCATAAATTCTGAGAACAAGACAAACTAATTTGCACACTAAAACTCACTCTCACATGGATTAAGGCACCTGTATAAAGTGTGATAACTTATGTGAACTTATTCTAGGTGCAAGTCATCCATGTACACCCTAAGCAAACTTTGGGATGCAACATAATTCTTAGCAAAGACACGTGCTTAGGTATCTGAGTTGTTCTAGTGACTGTGTCTTGATAGAATATTTATTTTAATCTTTCAGAGAATTAGATAGAAATATCTCAGCAATATAATTATAAGTCAGTGACTGTGCTCGCTTTCAAACAGTCAGTGTGAGCTACTGAATTTATATAATAAATCCATATGTTATTTCAAGGGTGGTTATGTAACTGGAGCGAATGGAAAAATTGCTGAGTGGCTGGAGAGGTCTAATACAGATTCAGGGAAATTTTGCCTCTGCTGAAGCTGCTGAATCTTCTCTCCTAGCAGCCTGAAATTGCATATGAAATCCAGACTGTGAGGTTTGTAATTCAGAAAAGATGAAGGAACCTTAATAAAATGTATTTAATCGGGTTTAGCAGCAAAGTAAGTTGCCCAGTTTTATCTGTCTGTACCTACAGATACTAAAATGGAGACTACCTAAGCTAGTCTAAGGAAACCAAGCCTTGGGCATAGTTGTTGGGACCTCGCTATTGTTAATCTCTGGTAAGAAGATTGCTTTTCAAAGTGTTGGAGTTGCGGATCTCTGTGTAAGTGAAAGTCCCAGCCTGACACTTGTATCAGAGGAAACCTTTGGTCCAGGCACCTGCTCAGGGGTTGCCTGCAGGAAAGCTACACGCAGTTGTTATTGATTTCTCTGTTGCTTTCTGTGTCTGATGTGCTGCGGTGAGGAAGACAAAAAGGGCAATCGTTTGTGCCTGTTCACTGCCTAAGAATATCTGTGCCTAAGGTCCATCGAGTTGCTACCAAGATTAAGAAATAATGGAAGTTAAAAATCAATATTTTGCTTAATTTAAATTCCCCCAACTTCCCCTGAATCACTGTAGTGAATGAAGAGACTGCTTTTTCACCGGGAGTGGTGGTTCATGTAAAGTTGTCTCATCGGTCTTTACTGGCTGCTTGGTTTAGATAACCATGAGGTAGCAGTTACAATATCCCATAGTAATAGTAATGCCATAGGCATTAATTTATGATTTGATGTGTGTAATTATTAGAAAAAGACTAAAAAGTAACCTGTATTTTGAGGTATTTACACCCCATCCCAGATTAAAGGAACAACACATAATGAGAACTGACTCTTTTTCTATTCTCACTAGAGGCAGACTTACCTAATCTTAAAACCAATTATGGTTCAAGCATCTCACCTCTAGGTTTAAACTTGAAAAACAGAACTTCAAGCTTATAATAAAAAAAACAGTTCAGGATGTATGGGTTCCAAGAGAAAGGACAAAAGTTAGATGTTTTCCGAGACAGTGCTGAAAAAAAAAGGGGGGGGGGGCGGGGACAGACGACGGGACATTGACTTTTAGTCATGCCACAGGATGTCTTGGACCAAAATCATTTGAATAACAAAAACCCCTGTTTATGGGAAGTGAAATAATAGGTGTAAAATACTAAAGGCAGGCTGCTGCTGCTTTGCTGACATGCTTATATCTCATTGTTTGTTGATGTTGCAGTATAGTTGAGCTCCAAATGGATAAACACAGTAGCTTTTAGGTGACAGCTGAAGTAAGCATCTCCACGTGCTGACCATTGGTCACTTGGTAGTAGTAGGAATAACACCTTCCAGAAAATGCCCTAATATTTCGGTAGTTAAACGTTGTGAGGCATAAAAAATAAAAGGCAGAACAATCTATGGTAGACAATGCATGGGGAGTGACCTTCTTTTGGAAACAATGGGAGGATAAAAATCCTCTTTACTCCTGAAAGGTGCAGAGCTGGGATCGGGGATGTCTGCCACCTTTGCAAGCCATTGACTTCTGCAGTACGGCAGATCTGCAACCGGCCACTGAAGCTGCTTCTGGGTGGAGGCGGTTGTTTTAACCCTGTTTGGGCAAGTATCTGGATCGGGAGCTGAATCAGGGCTGTCACAGCCGGGTGTGGTGAACTAGTTCCCAAACTGGTAAGAGACTCTTGCCTGGATGGTCCAGCTGGATACACTTACATGGGACAAAATGTACAAGAACCTACCAAAGAGGGAGCAGAACAATGGTACTCTGAGGAAATAATGCCTGAGAGTCAGCGTACAAGCGTGGATATCTGCCCTTGAAAGCTGCCTCCGTCTTGTATGCGGGCGTACAGGCCCTGCTACCTTTGTGAGAGGAGATATACGAGTTACCAAGAACAAATGAGAGATGAGGATCCAATAACGCATTGCTTTGGCCTTTCTTTTGCTACTGGGAAAATTTATAGCCCTAGCCTTTCCTTGCAAACTTAGAAGAGACCTTGGTTTCTCAGCAAGACGCACCATATTCAACAGATGGAGATGGGTGCCTTCTGAGTCACGCTCTGAAGGGAGCTAGTGAGCCACATAAGCTGCAGAAATGTACAATTAAAACTGATTTCCACCCCAGAAGCTGCCCAACCTATTTGAATTTTGTAACTGGGAATCCTTTTGCCAGTACTGATTTAAAAAACAAAACCAACAAAAAACAAAAGCCAGCACTAAAGTTATTTAACGGTTTTCTTTTACGAAACAGGAGTGACTAGAGATGTCCGCAGTGTGCGGGTTACTAGTGTTCACTTCCTTTCTTCTGGCAAGGGCTTAGCCCTCACCCTGACTGGATCTGTGCCTTGTCTGACTGGAGGCTGTTTTATGTGGAGGTATTATCCATCTCTCCTGTTGAAGCTGCTCTATTTCCTAGGGATTCACAAGGGACTCTTTGGATTCAAACAGAGTAAATGGAAAAGGAATGGTGGGAATGACATATGCTGTAGGAGGAAATCTGCTCTTGTGGTGATGACTCTTATAAAGTAACTTCTAAATATACAGAATTCAGAATAAAAGGTTTTTGTTTCCTGGGTGAGTGCTTTCATCACTAGGACATCCTATAAAAGAATGAATGAAGCATGTCACTGGGGTTGAAGTTGATAGATAAACCTTTTATTATGGAGTTAAACTTGTTCGGTGTACTATGGGAATGCCAGCTAGACCACCCCCTCAGCTAAAATATGTGGAAGTACTTTTCTTTATGTGTGTTAACAAGATACAGATGCAAAGTTCTGAATTCCTCAGCCTTCCTCACCTGCCCAATGTGGATGTGCTGAAGCTAAACTCTAGGCAGATGGGGAATTTGGAATGTTGAAAACTAACACATCAGAGGAATTTAGGCAGTGAGTGAACATAGGGTTTGAAGATTATAATTTTGGCTTAGGTTCCTACATTCCAGTAACTCCAGCTCTCAACACAAAAATCCCCTTTGGATCTTGGACTTGGTATGTTTTGTACCTCACTTTTCTGTGTGCAAAAAGGGTGTGCATGATTAAGTAGTATGCAGATTTCCTGGTGGTCACAGCCATACAAGAAGGAAGCTGTGATAAAAATTCTTCAGCCAAAATGCTCATGCTTCAATGACAGAAGGGAACAGATTTAAAATGTTACCTCTAATGGCAAATCTTTGCAACGTCTTTGATACAATAGGGAAAGGTTGACTCTCTGTTCATGCCCATCTACCCCAAAACAAAAATGAAGTCGTAGAACATCAGTAGTAACAACATATCATTAAAACAGACTTTGGGCCAGCTGGTGGCGTGTGCCACAAATTTGAAATTATATTTGTAACCCGGTTCCTTTGAGTAAAATCTTCACTGGCTCTGAGATGCAGTCAGTGCTTAGAAGGAGCAGGGAACGACACCGTTATTACAAAAACTGTGTGGGCAGGGCACTGGGAGGAAGCGATTGTGCTTAATCTACTGATTATATTCTCATCCACTTCTCAGAAAGTAAACATGCAGCTCGCCCCCCCCCCCCCTTGCTTTTCCTAGTTAGTCAGCTCCGCTTACATCTGTGCTTGGTGTTATTAAGAGTCTATTATGGATGTTATGTTCTCATAGGCTGCACAGGATCAAACCTTGAAAGTTCAAGGCGTTCCATCTGCCTTCTATTAATTACCACTTTTCTTCCTTATGATTCTGCTTCCTTCTAAGGGAGTTTTATATTGCTCCTACAGGACAATTTCCTATAGTAAGATATGTAAGCATAAGGCATGTATTGATCTTTTCATGACCTTTTCTAGTAATAACATGTAAGATGTACTGCTGCCTTCAAAGAGTGCATCTTCTTGATATCATGAAAGATGAAATATTGCAGTGTGAAATGTGTAGTTCATTTAAAGGTATGTAAATACTCTTTATAGTACTTAAGAATGGGATTTAAGAGCATAATTTTTTTTTAAAAAAACCCCCACCCCCCCCCGAAAAAACCCCCAAAAACCCAAACAAAAAAAAAAAAAAAAAAACAAAACACACCAACCAACCCCCCAATTCTCCACCGAGCCCTGCCCTGAAAATATGACTATTTCAAGATTGTTTGGAAGACTCGCATAATATGAAAAGCCCTAGGAAATAAACTCCTCCGTCTGTTCTATGAGACATTGTGCTACATTTCATCATTTATAACATGGTTTTAAATAAGTGTCTTTGCCAATAATATCTAGCAGTAATGATGTTAGTAATTAATAATGCTAAGAAGTTTAGTAGGGTTACAAGTACTGTACTTCTAGGCAGTGTTCTGCCAAAAACCACGTGTATTTTCACTTATTATCCATGTCCCCCTCATAAGAAAACCAAGCACAGGCGAGGAAGCGTTTTGCTCGGTGGGTTCATGTCACTCACAAAGTCTGCTGGGTTGCAGTTCGGGGTCTCTTCAGAGGCATTAGCCTCTCTCCATTACTTCTGATCACACTTAATTCACACTTAATTGTTCCGTTTTCTTTACTGCTGACTTCCTTGTGCCGATGGTAAGCAGCGTATGGTATAGGGTGAGACAACTGTGGGCTTCCTATATATTCCAATTACTATAGAATTGGAAGCCACCTGTGGAAAGCTGAGGGGCATGTTGGCCCCGTGGCTTTGCTGCTGTGCTCTGTCAGGTGCTGGTGATGCTCCAGAACTAGGTTAAACCTGCGGGGTTCTTGCAGGAGCACTGCGTTCGTCCTAGGCAACCTGGTATGAAGAGCCAATAGCACCTTCCCCAGCAATTAGCGTCTGAATTTCTTTGCTTCAGCAGGTACGCAGCTAGTCTTTCTGCTTGGATTTAACAACTCCGGTCACGCTAATGTTATAGGCACGGCTAGGCAGAAGCAGAAGTGAAGCGTAGACTTCGGTGTTGTAATTCTCCTGCATGTCTGTTCTTCCTTGCTCTTTCTCTTTGCACCCGATTTCCGTCTCATTCCAGCCGCCAGCCTAACGGATGAATTCAAAACTCAGAGCAATGAGCCAGCAGGAAGGGTACGCTTCCTTAGAGGCAGGTCTGGACTTCGGTTTAGATTCCTGTGAAAACTCAAATCTTCACATGAGCAGGAAGGGAGGACGACACCTTCAGAAGCGGAAACCTCTAGACACAACTTGTATTCTACTGCGCTGCTTCTAATCACACCCTGCAATGTGTTAAGCCCTCAGAAAGCCCAGTATCGTCTTACCCTGATCTGTGTCTGGCTTCTCTTCAGGCTGTTGAACAGAAAAATGCTGAAAATATTCAGATAATGGAATACATATTTCTCAGCCTAAGTACTTCGAGCTTCCCCTGGAAATAAACTAGGGAGAGCTGTCTGGATGAACAGACCCGCTGCACAATAGTCAGTGCTAGAGATATAGATCTAATTAGGATGTAGTCTTAATTAGAATGCATTGGAAAAGTTGACCATATGGTGATAAAGATGGATAAATTGTGAAACCTTCTTGCCTAGTGCAGAAAAGTACACTTTTTTTTTTTTTTTTTTTTTTTTTTTTTTTTAACAATCTTTAGGGATTCCTGGCTGCCAAAGACCTTTTTTGATTAGAAACCTAAGGAAGTATGATATTTTAAAGCTGAGGACACGCAGTACTTGGGAACACAGTGGCCTGCGTCTGACCTGGAATAGATGTGCTCTATAACAAAGCAAAGTGAAGGAAACTGTAGAAACCTTTGTTTTTGTTTTGTTTCTAAGAGATGCTGTAACTGGCTGCACTTCATAATGCAGGACCTGGAATCAGTCCAGGGAGAATCATGATAAAGTCACCCCCCATGCACATGTAAGTATTTAAAATAAAAATATTTTAAAGGGACCACCATTTTGGAGTACTTATTTTCACTTATTTTTGTACCTGCCACTCCCCTTTATCTATTCAATATGAATTATCTCCTTTGGAAAGTCACAGCTCATGTGTCACTATATTTATCTTCCCAAATATTGCTTTACTTTCCTTAAAGGAGAAATAGAAGTGCAGCATGAAACCTTGATTAATGTCAAGATTAATGTCCAGGGTTTCCTAGAAATGATTCTTTCTTTCATCTGGTTTAGAATCAGCCCTGTTTTTCTTGGGACACAGCTATAACTAGTCCAATCAAGAAATAATAACCCGAAATATACAGAGAGGAATTACAGTATTTCACATCTGCCACTAGAAAGCTCGAAGCAGCTTCAGACAGACCTACTTGGTCCCAGCAGCTGCCTGCTAGCTGTTAACTTTGAAAATATCCTTGTTACAGAAAATGGGGGTAACTGTCCTGAGACTGAGTTCATTTACTGTACTTGTTAAACTGCTATGGAAAATTCACCGTGGATGCTATTAGAGGGGAAACTCCCACCTAGAAGGGTTTATGTCAGATATTCTACTTGGCCTTCTTGACCTCTAAGGAGAGAAAAGAGCACTGCAAGTGATACAAAAAACAAAGGCAGGGTTATCTTTCTTGGTACCTTTGAGTTATAAAGATAATTTTACCGGTTCTAAAAATGATGCTACATCAGAGCAAGCTTTAGATCATTGCTTAAATTAGACTCATAGTTTGTGTGTGAAATAATGGTATTTTGATCAGAATAGTTTGACAGGCAAGTAAAAGGAAGGGCTGGAGGTCAGGCGACGTGCCCAGGATCCTCACAGAATGGCTGTGATAGAAGAGAAACTGGTTGCTGAAGAGTTGCAAGTACCCAGGCACTTGCAGGTTTCTAGTGTGATTTGCTTGTCTTCCCCTTCCCGGTCCCTCTGCTTCTTTCAGCACGTTAACTTTTATTAGCTGTTTGATGCAACTGCCAAAAGCGATTGTTTTCAATGATTCATTATAGATTTTGGCATATTTTATACAAATATCCAATATTTGTACACAGTGAAGATAAACATGCCAGTAAACTTTAGAAAATAGTCTTTAGCTGTCCTTCTGCATTGCTAATAACACTTTTTTTTTTTTTTTTTTTTTTTTTAAAAAAAAAAGTTAATTAACTAATTTGGAAATCTTTTAGACTTCCTGGACTAGTGATTTCATTTTCCTTCACTTTCTTTCACTAGTCTCCTGGACTAGTACAAGGCTTATCTGTCTTGCTTCTCATTCCCCTAATCACACATTTAATGGAAAAGTCAACGTAGCCTAAGCATTTGTATTTTGAAAAATCATTCTACCTGTTTATTTTCTTCTAAACCAATCATAAACATGACTGAGCTACTTGAGTTTCCTTCTGTAATAAAGGAAGAAAAATAAATATGTGATAAAGACTGAGCCAAGTTAATCTATTCGTAGCTCCCTCACTTCATTGACATTACTCTGGGGATGATGATGTCCCTAGAAACCTCCATGCAAGTTAGGTTATGGAATTTTAGGTAATATATTATCTATAAGCCTGTAGTAGTCTTGTTTCAAATATCTGTATTAATAAAATTATATTAGAATTATTAAATATAGACTAGCATTTAATATGTATCTATTTAAGCACTTGATTATTCATCTTAATGCCAGACATGTTTCTAAAGATCCTTTCTAATGTCATTGCTTAAACTCTAGCCAAGAACAGACAGTGCCTTTTGACTAAAGTCTCTGAGAGTCCTTCAAAGGTTTCTTTTCTCTTGCCAAAAAATGTGGAAAATAGATGATGACAATAATTCAAAAACTTCTATCGTCTAGATGGCTTAGACGAACATTTAATTTGTAATGCAGACAGGCTAGCTGATGCACAGTTAATCTTGTTTGGGGACATGAGCTGTTGCTTGTGTTTTGGCTCTCTGTAAGTGCTTACACGCTTCCTTCCTCTTCCCTACTCTGGGTTTTGTTCTCGCCTTCCAGCAGTCTTCACTTGCTTTAATACTCACTGTGCCTTTTCTTACTTAATGTATCTGTGAATAAATGGAGGATGTGAGTTTAAAAAGAGTTTCTGGAGAAGAGATCTGTACCGTGAATGTGTGCATACATACGGTGGGGGCAGGTTTTCCGTCGCGTGCGGGCAGAGATAACTTCTGGGTACGGCTAGTCGAGTGCGGAATAGCGCACTCCTGACCTGACGTCACCGCTCTGCTTTGAATGCTGAGGTTAGTAGGTACTTGGTATTTCCAGACTGTGTTGACCATTAGATTGGTTTGAAGGCTTCCTTCAAACTGATTAGACCAATGCCATTGACCATTAGATTGGTTTGAAGGCTTCCTGTTTTCCTGCACGTACTCAACTGAGTTTAAAGAGCTTCTACTAAGGGGTAAATTCAGTGGTATGACTCAGTTTTGTTTGTCATTTGCAAACCTAAGATGCTCCTAACTCAGAAAACAAGCGGGTATATGATGATGAGTCCTGTTATTGCTCCCTTTTCCAGGCACACAATCCAGAGCTAAATTCTTCTGCCAAGTAAATGGCTTTTACAGGAACATAGGTTCTATGTTCAGTGTTTTTACTTAGATTAATTTCAAATGTATTGTCAGTCACAGCTGGCTTGACTGTTTTCTCCCATCCTTTTCCTTGTACGCCTCGCAGTTCTTCTCCAGGGCTCCCCTTTTACCCTCATCCCCCAAACCCTTTTGCCCCAAATTCACTTCTTGTAGTGAAGATGCAAGAAAGTGTTGCTTTTTGTGTTTTTCTTATGTGCTGCAGAAGCCGTTTTTTCTAGGAGGAAACAGTTTTAAAAGAACAGGAGACTGCTGCTTCTGGTAATGGAATTGTAGTTTGTGGAGAGGAGTTGGTTAATGGAAATGATCTCTCCCAGCTCCACCAACCCTTCCATTATGAAAACTTTTTATTAATGCTTGTAATGTTGATTGATAGTAAATATTGGGTCTCTGTTCGCTGAATGGATGTGAGGCTGCAGCAGGGGATTTCTCCCGCAGCATACAATTAACAAGAAAACTCGGGCTCCTTCTCAATTATTTTAACCTGTCAGTCTCTGATTCACCGTGCCAAACTTCGAATTACCTTGCCTCTGAAATTTTAGCTCCTGTCTGAAAAATTTAAATCAAGATGTTAAACATTACACTCCCTTTTGGTACCACTGATTTTCTTTCTACCCCTCGGGACAAAACCATGTGATGTTGCAGTGATTTCAACAAGAGAGGTTCCCAGTCCCACTTGAAATTCAAAGCTACTATAAATGCCCTCTGGAAGATGACAGAGGGATATCAGATGCCAAACAGTCGGGTAGTTTAAGAATAAGAGAGGGTGCTAAGGAAAACGAGGTGGTGAACACTCTGCTTTAAGAGAGCCCTCAGAAGAAATTAGCCCTTTCCTTATAAAGCTGAGAAGCCTGAGAAAGGCCCGTGCTTTTGAATCACAAGTGGTGCCCTGACCCCGCAGAGCATGCTGCGGGGTGAGAGGAGGGGGGTTTCTGTGGGTTTTGGAGATGCTTGGGTGCTAATCGATAAATTCTGTAATTTTCCTATGTGCATTCGAAACAAGGAGAGCTGGGTGTAATTTGTTTTGAAATTATAGTTACTCTGTTTACTACTTAACTGTGTGTAGGGGAATAATGACTGTCAAGTCTGGTGTGGTTGCAGATTTGCCAGATGATTGTTAGAGACATTTGCTGACCGAAAATAAGAGTGAAGCCCATTTTTCTTTTTTTGTTTTGTTTTTTAAATAAAAATTGGGGGGGGAATAGTTAGGCCTGAAACTTCTCACAAGAAAAGGATTGCTTTGAACTTCAGAGTTTTCAAAACACTTCTAACAGTTAAAATATTTTTCCTATATTCAGTTACTCTTAAATGTGTCTAGTTTTATGTTCATATAATGTAATGTAATATATATTCATATATTCCATGGTTCATATTGGATTATTTCAAAATGTAAGTTACTCCTAGATATGTTTAAACAGATTGAATCTAAATGATCCAGAATAATTTGAATTTCTTTCTTATTTTTGGTTTGAATTTCTCAAAATTTAACACTTCTCACTTGATCTTAGGAATATTCTGCCCTCCCTCCCACCATGTTCAGTTTTGATGACATAGGAGTAGTAATTTTCAACCAACCCAATTTACTAGTTCTTTGATAAGGTCACTGTCTGAAGCCATCTCGGATAGCTGGTCCACAAAAAAAATGTAATAAGTATGCATATATCATCAATATGCTCATAAGTACATATGCATGTGCAATAAATTACTGCTAGAGGTCACTATGCAATGAAAGAGATTAATTCCAATAACTAAATTTATGGAAAGTATTCACAAATAGCAAATTGGGGTATTATTCAATAACCCACAGATTTGGTTGAAAAACGAAAGTTCCTCTCAGGAAAAACTTATTTGACAACAACACAGATGTATAGATCAACTCTGTTACTGGAGAATATTAAGAATTAGAGCTGAATTAATATGTTAAAGAGTTCAAGGCAACCACTTGTTTTCCAAGGGTACTCTGTATTGACTGTTGCCCTACTGACCTGTTCCATGGCAGGAAAAATGAGTGATCATTTGCAGTAAAATAGGGTGAAAATACCTGCAATCCCCCTGCTCGATTTCTCTCGGCCTTCTCGGTAAGACTCTGCTTTCATGCTACATTAATTCTGAACTTAATTGAATGCTGTCATCTGTATGCCGGTCACTGCCGGGAGTCAACCTGGAAAAAAGAGGAGCTTTAGTTGGCGGAGTAAGGGAACGTGTTGGCAATTTCTTGAAATGAAGTACGCTGCTTTAACAAGTAGCCCCGTGCTACCTGATCAGGCTGATTGTGAAAGCTGGAGTAAAAGCAACTAAAATTACTTTGTTATTGTTAATTCAGCTATGCCATTAAATTCTCCAAGGATTAACGGGTGTTACAGGTAAAAAGCATATGAAAGGCACATTTCTCTGAATTTTCAGCTACTGTTACGGCTCTTCTCGTATCCTGATTGCAGGAATCAAGTTGTCAGTAACAGAGTAACACGCATATAAAACACGAGCATTTTGAGGCCTGAGTTGCTGGGTTGGTTTTGGTTTTATTTCCTGTGGCTTGCCATTTTCATTCTTGATCCTGAGAATGTTGAACCTGAATATATGCGCGCGTGTGGGCATGTTCTTTCCAAGTGATGAGAGGGCTTCAGGGTATTTTTAGACGATGGTGCCCTAGGCCGCGGTTGCTGAGAGTTTTTGTTTGGGAGCTGCTGTGGAGCTCGTTGCAGAAATGGTTCCCGCTGTACCTGGTGTGCTCAGACACCTAGGGGAGCCCTCTCTTCACGTGAAGTGGTCCGTGAGCTCCCGTTTGGGAAGTAGGAAGCGTTGTAGTACCTTAACTTAGCGAGTGCAAGTATACGCAAGCCTGTGAAATGTGGCGGACTGTTGCTGCGGTGCTACTGTAAACCTTAAAGGAGTTATTTAAATCACGTTGAAGTCATGGTGAAACTCCCCTTGTGTCATGCAGAAGTGACAGCGGCCGCCTTGCCTTGCTCTCCTGGAAAAAGGGTCTGTACAGACAGCATGTTACAGGGATCAACATATGGATAAATAAGGCTTTTTTGCTGGTGTCCTATTTAAAAAAAACCCCTAAATAATAATAATAATAAATCTCTCTTGCTAGGGCATAGAGATCCTTGTCTATGTTAAAAGGGCACAGTAACTTCCTTTTGGTTACAAAATTCATTAAATTCATCAGTTAACTGGCAAGTTGTTCTCTCAATACAGATAAGCACGTTAATGTCATTTTGTTTTGCTAGAATAGTCTGAAATTTATTAATTTGTTATTGTTCGTAATTATTTAAAAAGCTGTGCCTTTTAACAAATCACTGATGCTGATGTGCCTTTTTAAAGATACCTTTTCTTTATTTAAATACTCCAGTGATGAAGCTTATCTGTTGCTTTAGTATATTATCATCTTATAGGACAGGTTTCCTAATCATGATTTAAATTTATATCTTGCACGTGGGGAGCTATAGAATATTTTCATTGAAGTACCCATGTTTAATGCACTTATTCTAGTGTATGAGACTGGAGATTCTAAAAAAGTTTTGTTCTGAATAAGTATAAAATATGCCACCTGGTAACATAGATGTGTTTTCACAGGGACATTAATTTTTTTTGTATGTATATGTGTTTTTTGGGGGTTTTTTGTTGTTTTTTTGTTGTTGTTTTGTTTCCCCCAGAGCTTATTGGCTCATCATAACTCCTCTAGTTGAAACCATGTTTTGTTCCTTACGAACATGATCTCCGATGAGGCCATTTGATGCTGGAATTTTCTGACTTGCATTCATTTATTAAGCAACTTTTCTGTTGTGAACTCTGTACTTTCTTAAATGTTATGTTTTCACTGTCACCTGGATTTTAATTAACCAGTGCTGAAGTATTTACACTTGGTTAACTTTGTCTTTTATAACTTCCATCAGTAGATGTTTTACAGGTATATGTGCAAAAGAATGTTTATATACAATTAAATGCATTCTTCTCTAAGGGTGCTATAGTTAGATTAATGGAGAACAAGCCTGGCAATATAAGCTGCTTTTTTTTTTTTAAAAAAAAAATTTTACATTGATTTTCTTCATTACAGTATCAATGAAATCTTTTTATGTACTTCTAAATGCAATTTACTACTTGCATCATTGTTTTTTCCAGAATCTATTTAGGTTTCCAACATCAGTATGCAATATTTGGTATATCCTGTTCGATCTGCTTCTCTCCCGTTCTGCAGTTGGCCCTGATACTAGCTGCTATGTATTTTTTCCCTTGCAGTTTGCAGCCCAAACTTTCGGCTGATGGGTGATAATTGTGGTTTTCTTTATCCTGGTA
>KL267301.1:31774-52665 GCA_000699545.1 Podiceps cristatus
TTGAGGTCAGAATACTTAGTTTTTTTCCTCTCTTACTCAGTTATTTCCAAGCTCCTTCCCTTTGCTTGAAATAAAACTGCGACTGATGTTATTTCTTATCCGCTTTCTCTGAAGACAGACCCTGACTCCAAAGACTTAGAACGTGTCACCTTTGCTAAAGCAGGGTCCAGCCTGAAATCAATCTTGGTGACAAAAGCAGAGTTTCTGACGGCGAGTTAATTTTCTACTGAGCAAATTTATGAAGAGAGTGGCTGAAAGTTTGTCATTGTAGAGCGGAATTTGGTTCCAGAAAGAACGGAATTATTCCTCAGTCTCAATTCCAGCTGGAATATAGAGCAGAGAAGGTAACTGTCTGTCTCACATGAACAATATCTCCCAGAATAGATTGTGCCAGCCCTTTTTAGGGATTGCAAGTTTTATAGGCTTGGAATAGGTAATTTTTCCTTTCATTTGTACCCAGCAGAGCAGAAAATGCTGTAAAGCCATTGAATTAATAGGTTATATAACAGCCTTTGCGTGCTTCTTAAACTCTGTTCTTATCCACGCTCGCTGAGCTTTGCCCGCTTCCCGGTTTCTATACCCCCATGGGACATGTGCTCTAATCCAAGAGTTTGTACCAGAGAATCCATTACTGGTAAGATTCATGATACTCTTAAAGAAACAAAAGAAAACAAAACAAGCCACTCCTTTTTCTTTTTAGGGTGGGGGTGTGGTGGATTGAAGAAAATTCTGGTTTTGAGGGTATTCTTTCTGAGTCCCAGGCTACAAACACCTGTACTGTAATAAAAAGAGCTCATTGAGTTCATAAAAGGATAAATCAGGTTATGCATAGCAGGAGTGCCCAGGGAGGCAATTTAGGGTTTTATTATATGGGGAAAAATAAAATAATTTTTTATGCACAAATGTAACAAGAATCTGAGGTCAGTAAAAATGTTAAAATAAGCTTTTGTTAAGTTTGAGGGTTTTTTTTTATTATTGAGGGAGATAGATAGGAGGCTTTGCAAATTCTGGTACCTGGATCTAAAAGCTCTGTGCTCATCTCCCTTGCTATGAAGAATGTGAAACTGGTATTCCTTGTCTTCTCTTCAGTTCCCAGATTCTCATCTTTTCTGATTATGGCTGCTGTGGGAATGCTGTTGTGTTAGATGTGTGATATTTACTTATTATGTTGAAGGAGGAATATACTATTTATTCTAATAATACATTTGTCTTTCAATGACATACATCATCAAAAAATCCTAGTTTGGGGCCAAAGCTCTGTGGTATTAAAAAAGGTAGGATCAGCCAGTGTTGTTGTGAAGAACAGATTATGTAGGCAGGAGGATACAAGTAGGGAGATGAGAATGGGGGAGTACAAGTGCACAACCAAACATTACTGGTTAACAAAGGCTGCAGTCTGGTTTACGCTGCCTTAAGGCAAGGCCGACTGGCTGCTCAGTTAGCCAGCCAAAGAGTATCCATCGGAGCCTGGGGCTGTCGGCGTGTTGGACAGGTTATCTAAAGGACGAATGTGTGGATGGGTGACAGAGCATGTTTGGAGAAATGTGCCACATGAAATTATTTTCAGAGCAGTATCAGTCTAAACAGTACTTTTCCAATAGAGAATGGACTTCCATAATTCACTCTAATTTGGGTGAGAGAATTTTGGAATAAATGTATGTAGATAGTTAAGACTCTCTTCGGATTCCCATGTAAATTGGTTTTGGGGTTAAATATCTTATTCATACACAGCATACGCAGTTGTAGTGCTTGTACAGATTTGGTGCCTTGAAACCTCTCAGATAGGTTGTCCATATGCCACCATCTTCTTTTCAAAGTTTAGGGAATTAAATGGTGGTAGTCCACCCTTTGCTTTAGATTTCAGGTAGGTTCCTGCTCGGCTAGTGGAACAGTACGGCAGTGGAGAGTGTTCTTGGTTAAGACCTGGTTATTTTAAAAGTCCTCTGTGATGTGAATGGCACAATTACGATGCATGCTTTTATTTTTCACGTGGCATTACATGCACGCTGAAACTGGCTATATCACTGGAAACCATTCCCACATGCTGATGCCTTCTTCCCCTTCTCCCGCAGCCTTTCCTCCTTCTGAGTGATACAAATTGGTTCATTTGTTTAGGTATTTGTTTCTAGTAAAACTTATTTTCCAGTAGCTCAACTTGCCATGTGCCTTCACAGTGCAGAAGAGAAAAAGCCATCTTGGATATCTTACTTGATCACTTCCTTAACAGAAGGCTTAGTCACCATAATGAAACATAAATGCAAGAAATAAATGTGTTTAGAGTCTGAATAATAACTATTTCCTTTTCATGTGTATTACATAGATATCGTACAAGGGTGTTTATAATGCTCCCTTTACAACACAATTTAATGACTAATCCCATGGCTGGGATTGTTCTGGGTTATTTGACTCTGCACAAATGTCACTTTAAGGCATGGAGAGCTTCCTTACAGAGGTATTAGGTCCATTGCTTTCCATGTTAAAATTTCTCGTATCAGTTCTCCCCACACAGATTGTTAACAATCCTGCAAAAGGACTGTTTAGTGTTGATCCTGGGGGCGGGGGAGGGAAGACAATAAAATGTTAAAACAAGCAGACTCCAAACCCTGCTTCTTGCAGAGTCTTTAGTGGGTGGAACTGATAGGAACTGTTGGAATCTACTGGAAGATTTAATCATTTCTACTTTCTGTAGCAAAGGGGATCAGATATTGTGGAATGAACAGCATTGCCAGAGTCCCTGTAGGTGCTTGTAGATAACACAAAAGAGGGATAATCTAGTGATGTAGGTATTATTGACTTTAAAGTACTTGTACTATAGGTCTTTTATTCCATTTTCTACAACTTTCCACAAGGACTGTGAAATAAAAAGCAGTCAACTACCTTGATGCTTATAAGAACATTGAATTGAGTCTTTCCCATAGCAAAATGAGATACAAGCAGATTAAATTTATTTGGGGTGTGGGGAAGGCTGCAGAATCATGGTTGACTGGTCATCACTGATAGATCAGCTTTTGGGACCAGGGGGTAAGAGGAGGACTCGGACACTATGTGGATCATTTTATCCTAATGGACTGAAGGTCAGATGCTGTATATGGCAGTAATTAAAATATTATGTTACAATTCTGAGAATGGCAATCTGTTTTTCTAATCAATAAACAGTGTCAAACAGCTGAAGAGCTGTAAGTTGCAATTCCCCGATCACATGTATGGGGCTATTACATTCCAACTGCATAGTTAATCAATTGACTAACAGCTGTGAAATGTCTCT
Organism: Podiceps cristatus; assembly: GCA_000699545.1. Lineage (NCBI taxonomy): Eukaryota > Metazoa > Chordata > Aves > Podicipediformes > Podicipedidae > Podiceps > Podiceps cristatus. Next base: position 35,040 of record KL267301.1, read on the forward strand.
TCTGTTAGATGCTGGGAGATTTTCTGTTGGATAAATTCCTGAATAAGACTGAATGCTGGTGAACTTCAGGAAGGCTTTGAAAAGTGCTAATGCAATTTCTGTTTCTACTGGTTGGAAATGAGAGTTGAACCAAGTTGCTGAATTTGTGCCACTTTCTCGAGGCCAGTGTTGCATGGGAGGGGATCTGGATTTTTCCAGGAGAAATTGGCACTCACCAATCTAGGGGAAGAAAAGAGGAAAATTATATTATTCAAATGACTTTGGCCTTTTTCTCATCAGGTATATGGCCAAGCAAAAGTCTCAGCATATTGCTTAGGAAGAATGGTGGAGCTGAAGATCCTTAGGGCAGCAAGGAAAGCGCACAGCAAGCTCACTGCCCTGGGCTTCAGGAGAGCAGACTTTGGCCTCTTTAGGGATCAGCTTGGTAGAGCACCATGGGGTAAAGCCCTGGAGGGAAGAGGGGCCCAAAAAACTGGTTACTATTCAAGGATCACCTCCTCCAAGCTCAGGAGCAATGCATCCCAACAACAAGAGTAAGTTGGACAAAAACACCAGGAGGCCTGTGTGGATGAACAAAGAGCTCCTGGACAAACTCAAACAGAAAAAGGAAGCCTACAGAGGGTGGAAGCAGGGACAAGTAGCTTGGGAGGAAAACAGAGAAATTGTCCGAGCAGCCAGATATCAGGTTAGGAAAGCTAAAGCCCTGATAGAATGAAATCTGGCTAGGGATGTCAAGGGCAACAAGAAAAGCTTCTATAGGTATGTCGGTGATAAAAGGAAGACTAGGGGAAATGTGGGCCCTCTCTGGGAGGAAATGGGTGACCTGGCTACCCAGGATATAGAGAAGGCTGAGGTAGTCAACGACTTTTTGCCTCAGTCTTCATCAACAAGTGCTCTAGCCGCATTGCCCAAGTTGCAGAAGGCAAGGGTAGGGACTGGGAGAGTGAAGAACTGCCCACAGTAGGAGAACAACATGTTTGGAACCATCTTTAGGAACCTGAAGGTGTATAAGTCCACAGGTCCTGAAGGAACTGGCAGATGAGGTTGCTAAGACACTATCCATTCTATTTGAGAAGTCATGGCCTTTTGGTGAATTTCCCACTGACTGGAAAAGGGGAAAAATAACCCTCTTTTTAAAAAAGGGGAAAAAAGGAAGATCTGGGGAACCGACAGGCCAATCAGTCTCTCACCTTTGTGCCTAGGAAGATCACGGAGCAGATCCTCCTGGAAACTATGCTAAGGGACGTGGAAAATGAGGTGATTGGTGACAGCCAACATGGCTTCACTAAGGGCAAATTGTACCTGACAAATTTGGTGTCCTTCTGTGACAAGATTACAGCATTGGTGGGTAACCGATGTCATCTACTTGGACTTGTGCAAAGCATTTGATACTGTTCCGCATGACATCCTTGACTCTAAAGTGGAGAGACGTGGATTTGATGAATGAACAACCCAGTGGATAAGGAATTGGCTTTGTGCTTGCACCCAAAGAGTTGCCATCAACAGCTCAATGTCCAAGTGGAGACCAGCGACGAATGGGGTTCCTCAGAGGCTGGCTTTGCGACTGCTTTTGTTTAACATCTTTGTCAGCAACATGGACGGGGGGTTGAGTGCACCCTCAGGAATTTGGCAGATGATAGCAAGCTGTGTGGTGCGGTCAATGTACTGGAGGGAAGGGATGCCATCCAGAGGGACCTGGACAGGCCTCTTGAGAGGTGGGCCCATGCAAACCTCATGAAGTTCAACAAAGCCAGGTGCAAGGTCCTGCACATGGTCCAGGGCAATCCCAAGCACAAGTACAGGCTGGGTGGAGGATGGATAGAGAAGCAGCCCTGAGGAGAAGGACTTGGGGGTGTTGGTTGATGAGAAGCTCAGCGTGATCAGGCAATGTCTGCTCGCAGCCCAGAAAACCAGATGTATCCTGGGCTGCATCAAAAGGAACGTGACCAGCAGGTCCAGGGAGGACCTGCCCCTCTACTCCACTCTTGTGAGATCCCACCTGGAGTACTGCATCCAGCTCTGGGGGCCTCAACAGAAGAAGGAGATGGACCTCCTGGAGCGATTCCAGAGGAGGACCCCAAAGATGATCAGAGGGCTGGAACCCTTCTACAAAGACAGGCTGAGAGAGTTGGGCTTGTTCAGCCTGGAGAAGAGAAGGCTCCAGGGAGACCTTCTAGCAGCCTCCCAGTACCTCAAGGGGGCCTCCAAGAAAGCTGGGGAGGGACTTTTTGACAAGGGCATGCAGCGATAGGATAAAGGGGGATGGGTTCATGCTGAAAGGGTGAAGATTTAGATTAGCTATAAGGAAGAAATTCTTCACCATGAGGGTGGTGAGGCACTGGCGCAGGTTGTCTGAAGTTGTGGCTACCCCATCCCTGGAAGTGTTGAAGGCCAGGCTGGACAGGGCTCTGAGCAACCTGGTCTAGCAGAGGGTGTCCCTGCCGATGGCAGGGGGGCTGGAACTAGACGATCTTAAGGTCCCTTCCAACCCAAACCATTCTACGGTTCTAAGAAAATTCTGTGGCTCAGCAACCAATGTTTTTAAAATACACTGCCAAAGGGATTCACCTTCCGCTGTACCCCCTTGAACAAACTGAAGGAAAATTCTCCATAGATTCACTAAGATATTTACATTGTAGTTGCTGAATTGTTCAAAGAGGCATTTATATTCTGAGGTTGAATTATCTGACGTCAGTTGAGGTATTTCATGGGAAAACGTCCCTTCTTGTGGTATGGCTGCTGGCTGGTAGAAAGCCAATTAGAGTCAAAGAGCGTGAAAATTGGATAGAGATATCTGTTAAAGATGTTGGTGGCTCTGCTTCCCACAAAGCAGAATGCGCAATGCATCTAAAATAGATGCAGGAAAAGATCATGGACAAAGTGTCAGAGAAATCAGCAAGGAATTGCATTAGGAATGAAAAAGAAATGGTATTTACAGAAAAAATAAGTTATATCTTTCTGCCCATTAATATTACAAGGGCAGATGAACTAAGATGCCTTAAGTGGGTATCAAGGCATCAATAAAGTAGGCATTTTAGGAGCATGAGGAATGCAAGAAAACCAAGAGTGTCCTGTGACAGCTGGATCACAAACTGCCTTGAGTGAAAGGTGCTTTCTGCAAGGCCATTAGGATGCTTTTTAGAAGTGGAAAACACCTTTCAGTTGTCTCTGTGTAGGAGCTAAATTCTGTGCTGTAAGAAAGCAAGTTCATTTTGCAGAGTAGTTGTTCTGATTTTTCAGATCAAGAGAAGGTGGTGGAGGAGATCATGTGGGTAGAATATGGCGGGTATCAGGTAGGCAGGAAAATCTAACCAACTCCTCACAGCTGGGCACCTCGTGTGTGCTTATCCCATAAACCAGTCACATGAGGCAATCGAGAAAGGCGGAAGCGGCGGAAGGTCCCTGGCCCCAGGGAGCTGCTGGTCCCTGTGGTGCACCCGGGCGCTGTTAAGGAGAGCGGCCGGGAGGCTGGGACGTGTCAGCACAGTTATGCGAGGAGGGGCCGTGGGAGAGGGACGAAGCAGGTGGGGGAGCGGCCCGAGGAGGAACGTGCCCACTGGAGCCATAGAAACTACCGTGGGGGGATGCAGGGCCCATGCTGCCAACTCCGGCTTTTTGTGGAGGATTGTATTCAATTTGATGGCTTCATTTGCTGTGGAAGTGTTGGGATTAGCAGATTTCTTAAATGTTTTTGGTGGACAGCTGTTCTCTACTGCTGGAGACAAAATACGTGCTGGGCTCCAGCTCTGGCAGCAGGGGGGCTTAACCTCTTCCAGAGCAATTAGCCAGTCCAAGGTCAGAGAGCGAGCCTGACCCACGGAAGCCCCTTCCACTGCTCTTTAATACCTGTTCTGATAATACCAGTAATTGTTTTTAGTGACTATTGGCTTTACACAGAGGAAATATCTCAATAGAAAATGTCACCTGACTGAAAGTTAGAGGCTTGGGAAATAGATTTAATCGCTAAATTAGAACTAGGGGCTTTTTAGATTTATTTACAATTAGCTCAGCAGCATATTGTCCTTGTACTCTGGTGTTTTTGATTTTATATAGACTCATGAGAACATCTAGTTCAGTTTTTAATTAAATTAACCAATATACTATATATCTTTTGAAACCAGCTCAACAGCTGCAAGATATCTGTGAACATTTCGGGCCAAAACTAAGAATGGTAGAGTACCACTGTGACTCCAGAAGGGATTGTCTCACGGTTGGCATTAAAAGCCCGTTATAATCTGGCTGCGCTGGATGGGGCTACAGTACATAATCCAGTTCAGAGCTCGAAAACTGATTCGATACATTTCTGCAGTCATTCACAAAGGAAAAAAAAAAAAAAAAACAACTGATACTGGTCTTCTAAGATGCAATGAGATGCGTTTCTAAAGGAATGAAATTTTATCTTTTAGTGTATCTCCAGTACTCCTTAGGTGCTTACACAAAAGGATATTAGGGAGATTGTGATTGCTGGGAATTGCCTTAATATAATGAAATCTTGTTTCCATTTTTTTTTTTAAATGTGAAAAAAAGGCATTTTTTTCTTATTCCTCTGAAAGTTAAATAAATGTTGCAACATCTTGATACTTTTTCTCTGGAATATAGCGCATGTACCGGTTAATCAAGGTCGGATTCAAGAAGCCGAGTGACGTCTGTCAGAGGCAATATTTATGAATGGACTTTCACTCTGCTGTAATGGAAATTAATGTTGAGTCATTCTTTCCAGTAACTTCACAAGCAGACAAATTTGAGTTGACAGAGGGATAAAAGGTCTGAATGTAGGTTCTCCAAGAGAGAGCTCCAAATGAGGCCAGGGTTATACATCGCTTCCTGAAATGATAATGCAAATGCTAATTGATCTAGAGACGCTCCTGGAAGTCATGTAGCAAAAGCACGTCTTCGTTTTCATCGGGAACTGCTGTTTGCAGAGAGTGAGACAAAAGAGAGCAGGCGGACAGGTTCAGGATACTTATTTTGAGGTGAAAGTGTACTTCTGTTAAAGTACACAGTAGCTGTATTATCTTCCTGTAAAAGACTAAAGCTACGCTTTGATATTATCTGCAATAGTTTTTATAATGTTATCTACATTTTCTTCTTATGTTGAATTACTAATTCACAGTATTTAGTCATATTCTGAGAGATCTATTTGCAGTAGATCTCAGCAAAACATCTGTGCTCCACTGGGGCAAAATAGATCATCAAGTATTAAGAAATACATAGGAATGGAACATAAAAGATTTTGGCTATAGAAATAATTCAAAGCAGCAGCATAATCTGGGTGCATTTTCATCTGTTTGAAGTCTCCGTATTTTGCAAACATGCATTCAGAACTTAATTTTGGGCATATTAATCTAAATTAATAATCTGAATACATTGTGACAGCATTTTACTCTAGATGGTACCCAGCTAAGTATTAGAAATAAATAAATAATAGAGCCTGCTTTAAAACAAGTAAAGGAGAAAAAGAGATCACTGCTGGAAACTCAAAAGCCTTGTGTGGGTTTTGGTGGTTTTTTTGTCTGTGTTGTTTTTTCTGATTGGGGTTCTTTGGGGGTTTTTTGTTGGTGGTGTTTTTTTGTGTTCTGTGGTTTTTTTGTCTGTGTTGTTTTTTTTTGCTTGGGGTTCTTTGGGGGGTTTTTGTTGGTGGTGTTTTTTTGTGTTCTGTGTGTGTGGATTTTTTTTTTTTCTTAGCCAATACAAATTCTAGACAGAAACTGATTTCCATTAAGAAATAATAGTGCTCTAGAACTACCTTTCCCAATGTCTGATGTATGGCATAAACTGAAAATTTGTATTCGTTAAGGCATTGGTATGAAGCATACTGGTAAATAGATACTAGTCAAATAAGCGTAATCATTCTGAAAGATCTTGAAGTTCAATTACTTTTTCAGTTCCTTTAATTTTTTTGTCAGCTGGTGTTTTTTATCAGTGGGGTCTTTGGGTTTATTTGGAGCTTTCAGAGAAATGTGTCTTGTTATATTTTCAGTTTTATTGAAAGTCTTTTTGTTCCTGAACAAATGCTACAAAATGCATAAACTAATATTTACAGTTACTCTGCCTAAGGCATGCCAGAAATCTGTTGAAGCAGCATGAGGACTTGGCATTAGGAAACCGTAATAATAATTTTCCATTCTACAGATTGATATTCTAGCCTTATTTTCTTATTTGTAATATCACTTACTTTGCTTCTTGATTATCTCTGGCTACAGACGAAAGGTTTTTGCTGAGCTATCAGTCTGCTGTTCTGCCTCTCTCCTGGGTGTTAAATTAATGTAGAACCCAGTGAGGTACCTGGAACTGCAGAAGAGCTGGTGCCCTCCTCTCCATTCTGGCAGCTGGGCATGCGCCAACGCTACATTTTGTCTTCTGTTTTCTTAGGAGCCTCTCGTTAATCCTTTTGAGCTCTTGAGGCTTTTCTGATTTAAACTTTTGTGTCCTCTACTTCTGTAATTGTAATTCACAGCCAGGTATCACCACTGTTGCTTGGCTGTGATTTAACCATTTATTTATTTCCTCTTTGGTTTTCTGCCTCTGGTAACTGTACACTACCCGCTACCCTGTAGCAACCCAATTATCTTTAGAATGCTTTTTGATAACTTATTCTCTAACTCTTTGCATTACTTCTGGTATGCCCTGACATTCTTGGGGGAGCACTGTTTCTTTTACGGGCTGATATGTCCCTCTCCCTTATGATCTTACTTGGTGATGTCTTCCCCTAACAGAGGACCGCCATCTGGGTCTTCCCAGGCTGCAAATGAGTGTCTGTTTCTCTATTTCTTGGGTTTTTTTCTGCAGTTTCTTTGAAATTTGGCACTAGGTGGGTACAAAATACAACTGTGCCAAGAGCGTTTTGTGGAGGTAAAGTTCACATCAGTGTTATGTTTGTGGGAGATGGTACAGGTAAGCTTAATAGCACTTGTTAGCTTATTGGATAGCTCTGGTATAGAGCCTGCCATCAGACGCTATGCAGTATGGACAGACTGAATCAAACGGTCTTATCATATGGGAGTAGTCTGACTATCATTGTATTTTTTTTTTTTAATTGTCCTCTCACCTTTACATTAACTTGAATCAAAATATGTAATTTAAAGTATAGGGTTTTTAAGGTTTGTTTTTTCCCTGCAGAAACTTGTGTTTGTGAACTAATACACAGAAAATGATGAAGCAGAGTATTATACAGTCGTGACTCTGACAGCTATTTATACATATGATTATTTTGAAAGCATACCTCTTCCTGTTAATTCCTTAAAGCGAATATTTGCTTACAACCAGAACTGTCTAGATTTTAGGCTTGTAATAATTCACTTTGTTGGTTTTTGTTTGTTTGTTTTTGGTTTTTTTTTTCTTTTAAACCATAAGATATCCAGAAAAAAGACATGAATAGTATATCCTACTTTTCCTGTGCCTTCTGCTATCAAATACCTTGCAAATTAAATTCTATAGATGAAGTAGGAAGTATGCTTTTAAGTGTTATTAAGACTCCTGTCAACCAGAGGGGTGAAAACCTTGCTTATTAGCTGTGGAATAGACGGTGGACACAGACTAATTCCTAGGCAAACTAGACAATTGCATGTGCACTTATTCCCTGTCAATGCTGGGCAATTTTCATTTGAAATTACATTACTAATTTGTCCTAGCATTGTTTTCATTAGCATGTAGACATCCACTGAAGGACTTAACCAGTGCATCAGTTTGCGGAAACAGAAGATTTGGGGCCTGTTGGATGTCAGACTTAAAATTTCATGGTGTGAGTCAGTACCATAACTGACTAATAATATTTTTCATTTGCAGTGAGTATTGTAAACTCTAAATAAGCCGTTTGGAGATTTTGAACTCTTTTTTTAATGAGGGTCGGGGGTTTTTTGGGGGTGGGGAGGAGGAAGGTGTGGTAATTTAGATATTCATATTCTCAAAGTTTAAATTCTCATTTTAAATATGCGTTTGTAGTGACATGCAAGTTTTGATCTGCTCTATATGGACAGAATATGGATAAATTAGTACTTTAAATAAGCAGCAAGTTTACCACATGCTGCCTCGATAGCTGAGTATAGCTATATATCTGCAATGAGTGATATATTTGGACATATGTTTATTAAGAATAAGGGGTATTACGTTTGCCTACATAGACACAGCCATGACCAATGACACCCTGTGTCACGTGAGCTGCCTGACACCCCTTGCTGTGGTTGGGCTGCATCGTAATCTGATGTTTGCTAAGCATTTGTGTGCGATGGAATGGTTATCTGTGACTTTCCCTTGAGGACCCAGACTATCAATGCAAAGCCAAAAGCACTCCCGAAGCAGAAGTTGTGTAAGCCTTGGTTGAGAGCATAATTAGAAACCTTTTTATCTGGTGGGAAGTGCCCCAAGAAACAGTAGAAAACTTTATATTTAAACTTGATTCTGCAGCTTTGTATTTGACTTCAGTGTTTTCTGAATCTCAGATCAAGACTTGCATTGTAGGAGAGCAAAAATAGATGTGGACGCTTCATTTCCCCACTCTACTTTTATGTGAATGCAACTCAATTCTAGGAATAAGCCATCAACGCTTACTTTCCGGAAAGAAAAAAAAAAAAAAGCGATGTTGTCCAGGACTTGGTATTTAAGTCCAAAGCTGGCTGAAGTCCAAAGCTGTCTTTGGAGGCTTATGGTTATTGTGAGGCAGATAGTTTAATAAGCTGCCCAGCGTACCTGCCCCGTCTGCTCTGCTGTTGTCCATAGTAGCTACTTGGTGCTGTTGCCATACAGACACCATTCCCGGGACAAGTACCGCATGGCTTGCGCAGCTGCACTGACTAACCCTTTGGCTGTATGAGCGCGGAAGCTCTCTGTATCGGAAGCATATATTAGTTCTCGTTTCCACGTTTTATCAGAGCTATGAATGCAGTTCTTTCCATCTGAAAGTGTTTTGCTGCTGATTTTCCACAGCGTGTTGTTTTGGGGCAGCTGAAGTCTGGGATCTGGACCAAGTATTGGCCAGGCCGATGCTGCCTTATCTCAAGTCATGGATTTGTTCCCATCGGAATTAAGTAAAAGGGAGCATGAACGACATGAAAACTGCATTACTGTCCAACTAGCTGGGCATGATTAGCTACCTTGGTGGCCATAAAATCTTGAATCTCATGCAGAGCATAAGCAAAGGAGAATTACAGCCTTTCAAAAAATGTTGGCAATAGCTATAAACATCTACTTTAATAAGAACATAGTCCTGTTATTAATCAAAACATGAATTAATAGAATGGTTTTAGCAGAACTGAGGGCTACAGTTTTACTCTTCACTAAGTCCACCTTAATAAGGATTGATTCAGAAATTTCTTTTTACTGTTACCAAAGAAATAGTCAGCCAAGGCTGGGTGTGTGAATTGCTGTAATGCCGGACAGCTGTAACCTCAGACGATGGCTTCCTATCAGTACCTGGTATAACTGTGGCCGCCTGCTGACGAGTATTTTTCCTGTTACTCATTCCTTCTGTCCCCCTTGTGCCTGATTTAGTGACTGTATGTCCATGGTGTGACTTCATTTTGCCACTGAGTGGAGTTCCGCTGGACCACCTCTGTGCTGAAAAACCTTTAGCTGAGGCTGAGTGTACTCCTGCCATCTCCTTCACCAACTCTAATGCTGGAGCAGTTAAGTCGACCTTCAAGGAGGCCTTCTACTGAGAGAAAGCTGTTCTTTCGTTGTTGTTGTATTGTTATATTTTGGTAGATGAGCTTTCTGTCAAACAGATTCGCCCTGTGGCTGATTGACTGTAAAACCTGATGCAAGGGAAGCAGCAGAAGCGGGTGCTCAGGAAAAAGGGGTCCAACTTCTTCTTGTAGTGGTCTGCAGATTCCCCCAGGTTGAGCCTTACAGGAAACTGTGACCTCAGATCTATTAATTTGATCGCTGTGGGATGCTCTAGCTAACTGCTTTGGGATTTCTGTGCTATTCGAATATTGAAATTTCACAGTAGACCTTTTCATGGGATTGTTGCTTTTTCTAGAACCAGACCCGATGATGATAACAGCTTTGGCTACCACTTTTCTGAACCTTGGAAAAGGATCTTTTTAGATCTCTCACTGATAAGAATCAGTGAATTCTCATAAATCAGCAATTCTCATAAATCTTACTTTATCCAAATTGATCTGATCCGAAATGAATGAATAGGAGAGGAACGCACAGAATTTTGCAGCAATCTTTTCACTTACATGCTGGTGGCAGTGAAACCCAGTTGTGTCTGATTGGAGTGTTGTTTTGCCAGAGAAAGATTGGAGAGTGCTTAGTCTTTAAGCATTTTTTTAACTTTTGTTGCCCTATTCTATAGTGTAGACTTCTATAGATTTTGATGTTAAAAATCTGCACATTAAGGAACTAATGTTTGGTCCCCTGCTATTATTACCTGTTTTCTGTATAGTCATGTATTTGAAATCCTGTTACCTTAGTTCATAATTTGAAAATGGTCGTTTTCTTTATGCAGAAATTGCCATACTGAATGCAGTAAAATTGTGAGGATGTTTGTAAAGTGACATATATGATTTACGATGCATAAAATGAGCCTTAGGTTTTTGTTATAGTAGAAAATACTAGGAGAAAGGCTTGTATAATCAGTCTTTATTATTTTTCTAATGGCATTATGGTAATTATGGCAGATTTATGGATTGTGTATGAATTTCAATTGTATAACACAAATACTTTCTGATATTAAGTAATTTAAGTTGACACGAGCTGTTTTACCCATTTACATGTGGTTCTCTATCCTACCCATTGAAGTTTCTTAGGTCTTGCATGTTTACCGGCTGTGTTTGCACTTCTCCATTGCCTTAGGCACTATGCATGTGCATTCACCTACAAAGCCCAAAGTGTAGAACATTCCTACTTGGGTCCAGACGACCTACGGTCTGCTCGGCACAAATGCACCAACGCTCAAAACCTGCTGTTGTCCAGTATTCAGTGGTGATACCATGCCTGGTGTTGCGTTGCAGGGGAAAGGGGAAGTTTTTTCAATAGTACAGCACTGTTTCTGTTGGTATAGAGTGGGACTTGCTTTAACTACAGAAATAAAAGAAAGAAAAGCCCAGTTCCAGGGACTGTATGCGTTTGAGCTCCTCATTTAAATCTGGCACTTTGCATTAAGCCAACCTGCATTGCAATCAGTAGCAAACGACAAGGAAATTCATTGCCATACTGTCTTTCACTATGGACTTTGCCAGAAGTTATTTGTCTTTTAACTGTCTAATAATTCGTAAAGGGCAATAAAGCTGTGTTGGAGAAATCTGTGGATGTGCTACATTATAGTTCTGTGCTAGAGATGATTTACTCCACTTGTCATACCGAGGCGCTGCTACTCCGTTATGATAGAATACCCAAGTCACTGCTATGATATATGTAAGCACCCACATCATGTGATGTGGAATAATTACAATATGTAACTTCTGGAAGCATCTGTGCAGTTATATACTGAAATGACATCCAGTCTTCATCCTCATCTTTGACTAAATTCAACTGTCGGCACTGCAAGGGTTGAGAATTGGGAATGTGGCAGTTCGGTGACGGTGTAGGAAGCAAGCTTTGCGCTCGGGTCCGGTACCCTTCAGCCGCTGGCTACCCTCTGCTTTCAGGGGGGATTTTAGCTTTGTTGAAAGTTGTCCAGTGACCTTATGTGCGGTTGTGGTTGTGCACAATACAGTCGGTAACAGACATTGCTCGTTGGCTGAGCTCACGAGCAATAAAACTCTGCAGCTGGTCGGCTTTGTCCTCAGCCTGCGGAGACAGGAAGGAGTTGCATATGGCTTTCTGGAATAAAACGAAAACGAGACCCTCAAGTTATAAATCAACAAAGTCCAAAGCACCCACAAAACTCTTAAAGAGTTTTAAAGAGCAGTATTAGGCTCAGGTCAAAAAAAATTAGATGATAATTTATTTGGTGAGATCTTCCAAAGTGTGTGCTGGTGTTCTTGTTTGCTGCCTAGCAACAAGGCCAGCTTTAATAGTAGAAAAGTATGTGCCTGCCTAATCTATCAAGAATAACTCTCTACAGAAAAAGAAGTAATTATAATCCTTACTAATAAATTATTGATGTGTATTAATTATTACAATAAATTGCTTTCCGCTAAAATTAGCGAATTGACAGATGATGAGGTCTATACAGGGAGAGTAGCAAAAAGTTTACCTTATTTTCTAGAGAAGGCAGGAAAAGTTGCCTGGAAGCATGCAGTTCCCTTACTGACCAGGACTGATATACGCCGTAACACAGATGAGCTACATGTGGCTCTACCCCTGAATGGGGAAGATGCTTATTTTATAATTTGCTTAAATCCCAGGTTAAGTGAATGAATGGAAATGCATCATCTAGTCTAGTACTTCAGTACTTTTTCCACAAGGGTGCAGGGTTATTGCTGCAGTTGAAGAACTTCTTAGATGTCCCTGGATATTCAGGTTAGAAGAACCAGAACTAAAATATTGTTTGGTCTTACAGACGCACTTACTACTTATCGTTCTGGCGTGGTTTGTTTGTTTTGTCATTTGTGTTTGGTTGTTTATTTTGTTTGTTTGGGATTTGGGTTTTTTGTTGTTAGTGTGGTGGTGTGTGAGTGGTTTTTTTTATGTCATTACAGGTAGCAGAAGGTTTTTACTTAATGTATTAGTAATGCCCTGTGTGCAGTTCCATATTTCAGTTCCTGGAATTTCTTCTCACACAACAAAAATATTCCCATTGCTGAGTTTTCAAGCTGCAGCTACATATATCAGATGGAGCCAAATACTGGGATTTGTGTTAAGTCCTGTGGTATCTTCTAAAATTTTTCTGGTGAGTCAGTTCCACGTAAGTTTTATAGCAGGCTCATAACTCGGGTGGCTAACTGTAAGCGTTCCCATTCGACTATGTTGGTGGTGATAAAGAATACTATGTTTTCTAGGCTATACAGAAGAGAACTACCATTTATTCTAATGCAAGTGCTTCATTTTCCTTTTTAATCATATGAATACAATCGCAGGGAAACCTATAAACTGTACTTCTTCATTCTGTGCATTTTTTTCAGCAGTAAATTTAACATTGCAGTATTGCTGCAAGTAGACAGAAGGCTTTTTCTGATAACAGATGGGGAGGATCTTGACCTATCCTTTGTCAAATATCATGTGAGTCAGGCTACCTGATTGCCATCAGGCTGCGTGCCTGGGTGGGCGCCGGGGTGGTCAGGTAGGGGATAACAATAGCCATTCATCACGCCCAGCCTGTCTCTCCCCTCCCGTCAGTAAGATAAAATGATCTAATATAATCAACTCCACAGGGAGACACAAGGCTCCTTGGTGTTTTGTTCTTGGAGGAGAACCTTGTAAAAACAAACACACGCATCTACAAACAGGCCAGGAAACCTCTCACAACATTTCCAGTGCGGTAACTGATAGCAGTCATATTCAGTGACTAAATTGCTCTGGGGCTCTTCTGTGGTTTTTTGCCTCCCTCTGTAGAGGTGTTGTCAGGAGAAGAAAAAAAAAAAAAAAAAAAAAGCAGAGGTGGTTGGTTGTTTGTTTGCTTATTGCTGTATTTCTGCTGCAACAGTTAATGATGTGGCGACGAGAATGGTGCCACATAGCTTCTGCTATCGATGGTGATAGAAATGAACAGAAACAGGGCAGGTACCAGGGAAATGAAATAAGATAAGAGCCTAGACTAATCCGAGCAACGATTACTGTTTGGATTAAATTGACTCCGGATACATCTTTCTCTGGTGTTTCTGGCAAATTTGTCGTTAGGTGGTAGCTGCCTGTTGCATTTCCTTTGCACTTGGTTTTGTTTCCTAAAGTTTTTTGTTAAAGAACTGTGTCCAGCTTGTTGGGACTTGCAGGACCCGTGTTTGGGACACGCGTGCAAAGGCCCACGTCCAGTCAGTCTAACGGGAATCTGCGCTACTTATCCGAAATGAGGAAGATTAGTGTAACCACACCTTATCTCCACAGTCGTAGTACGATGCCCTGAACGGTCCTGCAGGCCTTATCCTACTACGGGAGCAGGTTTTTTCATAGCGAGACACTCAGACAAAAGCTGCCATAAAGGATTTATAATCCGTGCAGACAGTCAAAGGAAAGAAAGAATTATCTTCCATGTTTTACACGCTGTGAACACAGGACTATCAGGTTCAGTGAATTCAGCAGCAGTGGTTTAAGTGTTACGCTCCCCAGCTGTCTGCCATATGGGTGAATACCACATGGTAGCCTGGATGGCAGAACGCGATTTTCTACTTTGAGTGGTGGAACACAAAACTGTTTTGGCTGAGCACTCCTTATTAGTTATGTATGGAAACGAGAGCAGCAAAAGAGTTCTCTCTGTCCCATGTTTTTATTAGTAGGACATGAATAAACTCTGCTCTAATTTTGTCTTTTTTTTCCAATTATTATTATTTAAAACTTTATACCACACTTCATCTTCATATTTACAAATTAAAACAGGGCTAAACTCGATTCATTTAGAATAGCTCACAGAACACACTACCTTGTACTGTAGCTTTTTATTAAAAATGAAAATATTCAGAAAGCAAATAGAGCACTTCCATACAAAAAGTGTGTATTCTGACTGAATATGTCAGTGTGGTTTCTTTGGCATCTGTGGAGCTTTGGTTGTTTAGGCCATCCAAGAAGTGGATGTAAATCTTTTTTTCTTTTCCTTCCATTTTGGAAAGGAGTGGGAAACACGTGGGAGGGACTCAAACAAACATGTGTTTACTGTGTCTAAATTTAATTTCCAAGGCTTTGACTGCAGTTCTTATCTCTTCATGTTTTAATAAATTCAAGGATTTTAAGGCCACTGGGTACCACTGCTATAATCTGTTATAATTTTCCCCATAACAGCTGCCAGATAACTTTATCTACATCAAGTCCATAATTTCTAATTTTGTTCAGCTCTAGGGTTGTTCCTGTTGAAATTAAAGAAAAAAACCTGCCCTTGATTTGTGAAAATCATCTGGATGACAGTTTATAAACCTGGGCCTTAACTTTCATTCCGTGGAGCTGTAGAAGTACTGAATACATCTGGGAGTGCTTTATGCTTCCTCTGTTTCTGTTAGTTTTGTTATACTTTAATACCCAGATCGTATTTGTATCAACATCTAAAATTAAGGTGTTTGCTATATTTTTGGTGGTGTGTTTATGTGAAATCATCTGAGTATGCAGGAAGTTGAAAATTTTGGTTGAATGGCAGTGGCGGGGAAGAAGAAGAATAATTTTTGGCCAAGTATACCACAAATAACCCTCCTTATAAGTAGAAAACAATCATTTGGGTACTTCCCTTCTTGCCAGTAAAACATGTCAATAAGACATTTTTTATGTTGACATTAAAGGCTTTAAAATGCAAGGTGTAATGAAAACTAACAGGATATTTATTTCAAATATTTATTCCAAACCTGAATATTTTATACCATTTTAATTTTCAAATGTTTAAACTACAGTAAATTTGGGCTTGAACCAATGCTTCGTTTTTTCATTTTGAAAATATTGCAGCGGAACTTTTGACATCTTCCCCTTTTTGAATCAAAATAATTTGCCAAAGTGGATGCAAATTTGAAAAATGCTGATCAAAAGATATTTTTCTTTTTTCCCTCAATGAAAGATCCATCTGCATTTGTTTGAGGATCTGAATTGCTTCAAATACTAGTACCTTAAATATACATTGGAATGTTGATTACAGGCCGTAAAGTAATATCATTAAAAGGTTTTCTTGAAGTGATTTAAGACATGCACAGTTCTAAATATATTTATATCTAATGTAGAATTTTAATTCTGGGATTATGATTTAACTTTTTTTTTTTTTTAAAAAAAAAAATTCATGGCTTTCAGGATTTTAAGGTTTTAGTTCAGAGATGTTGCTCTTTGAACAGAGGGTACACTTGGTTTATGTGCTTTTTAGTACAGCTGCGGATAGATTTCTTCTCTGGGGTGTTGATAATACGAGTGCTCTTTAGCCTGTTTCTGTTGAGCTGAGCTTGGCTGACCTGGCACAAAGACATTGATTTGCTTCCATTTTCTCAGGTGCGGAAAGAAAAAAACACCCTCCTGCTTCTCAGGCACTTTTTGTGCTCTGACAGTCCGCAGTTCACTGCCCTCTCGCGCTGTTTATTTCCCAAGTAGGTTATTTTGTTAGCTTTGCGGCCTGTCGTGACCCCGCAAAGAGCTGCGCTGGCGCAGACGGGGTTAGCGGAGGGGCAGGTGAGGGCTGGCAGAGGGGGAAGCGGTTCTGCCGCTCGCTCGGTCGAGGGCGTCGGGGCTGCCGGGGGGGAACCCCTCTCCCCTGCCTCATGGAAAACAGGTTAAGGCTGGCGCATCTTGGAAAATGCGGACAGACCTGTATTTTCCACTGAGGTATCGTGCAGACACCGGCAAATAATACAGTACGACTGGCTTGGGTAACTGTATTAATGAAAGCTGGAGTACAGCTGGTTTAGCCATCAAGTTTATTTTCAGCAATACGCGTTGTAAGGGTTGGTTCAGTTCAAGTGGACCATATGGAAAGCTGTAACTTCCTTCTTTCTGCTGGAAAAATTCATAGGAATTCCTGTTGTGTAAAATCCTCCCTTATGTTCTGCCGATGTTTTTCGTGCTTAGTACTTCCCTTACTATCAAATCCCAGATTTATACTGTCACAGTTGCAAAGGCTGAATTATGTATTATTATTTTTCATAAGAAGTTACTTATTAAAAGATTTTACATGTGGTTCTTCTAGATTTTTATTCACTTTCTGCAATAGTAAAACAAATACTAAAACTGTACATTGTAGAAGACAAAGCAATTTGGGCAAAAAATTTCTATTAGATAATCTGTTTAGACAGGGCTTGTTATCCTAAGTGGCTCTAATGGCACACTGCTGACCACCTGGAGATCCAGGGGACGTTTGCTCCTGCTGTGGGAAATCCGCTGTTCCTCAGTATCTCCGCAGCACGACAGTTCTGTCTGGCTGCGATGGGCAGATGGCACCATCATTGTTTTTCCCGGTGAGAGCTTATGGAGCTAAAGGCAGTCCTAGAGGAAGCAGGTGTAACTTCTTCGCTGAAGGAGTAGGTTGATTTTTGCCTGATAACATCTGGTCTGAATCTGGCCTCTTGTGATATAATGAAATTTGAGGTAGAAATAGAAAAGGCAGTGCAGAGAAAATGTCAGAGCTGAGCCTCTAACCTGAACAAGAATGATAAATAAAGATTTTATTAAATAATTTTAAAAACGGAGATTTTAATAAAATGTTTTTGCAAAGGTTTGGAAATATTTGCTGGTCGAACTTTTAGCATACTTCTAATAAATTATATCATAGCCTCTTTGTTTTAGGGTTGATTTTAGAAAAAAATGCTTGTGAAATACTTAGGAGGGAATCCAATTTTAGAATTTAAATCTTGTTAGAAGTTGTCAATACAAATATGTGGTTCAGATTCAGAAGCTGATATGCGCTTGAACTTCTGGGCCTGTGCCAGATAAATTCTTCTTATTCCTGCAAGATTAATATATTCAAATATCTATAACCAGGTTAGGCGCTGACAGTGAGGATAGTTTATAAAAGAAAGCAGAGAGAGGCAGAAGAGAATCTGCCTCGCAAGGCGTTCCAGAGCCGCGGCTGCTTTGCCGCGGGGTGGATCAAGCCCTGCAGGTGCCGTGGCCAGCCTGGTGCGTGGCACTG
>KL267303.1:0-10964 GCA_000699545.1 Podiceps cristatus
GGGTTAAACCACGACACCATGTCATGGTGGGAGCAGTGGTTCTGAGCATACAAAATCCATAAATATCAGTACAACATGGAAACACCAGATATCCTGGACCATATATACTCATGTGGGTATTATATATGGTATCTGCTATCATCATTTATCAAATCTGTCCTTCAAAAAGTTGATATTAGATTTCATGTCAAGGAGAAATGATACCCACGCTGGGATCACCCACACTACCAGGATGTAGACAGAGGAACAGGAGTTAAATTGCTATTTGCTGTTTCAATCAAAGACCTGAAGACCTGCCACAGTTGTCAGTGCACGGACAACTGCTTGGGTGAGGGCACCAAGCCGTACAAAGGCACTTCTTCCTAACAGACGCATCACTGTAGCGTCTCATTGAACACTAGGTTGATGGTCCTGATAGTCTTGTCTTGAGAGGTGCCCACCCTCCTCCACTGTGAATTAGTAAGCATCCTCCCCTCCACCAAATTCCATGCTTCTGCAGATGTTCTGGATTCCAGAGAACGGTATGATATCAGACATCAACACTGGGCAAAGGCTTTTGTGGGAGAAAAGGGCTGCCTGGTGCCCTCAGAATGGCTGCACCAGCATGAACCACGGCAGTACAAAAAAAAACTGCCGCTGTGCTTTGACCACACACCCCATTTTCCCTCTAAGGCAAGGCCAGGCTAGAAGCAAGCAGTTTCTTAACTCTCCCGAGTTAAGGAGATTTACACTCACCCTTACTGCACGTGCACAAAGTGAACTCGGCCTTTGCACGGCCCCACAAGTGGGAGGCACTCCCCCGCCCTTGTACACCCATTCACACATCACACACCATGTAGCTCATAAACCATGTCACACATTAATGAGATCCAAATAACGCAGAATCTACAAAGTAGCAACATCTGTAGTTAGACTATTTAGCTTAAGTCACGAGGATTAACAGTCCCCATGGTTCTAGAAATACACTGATGATGTGGAAGGATCACAGAAGAGCTGTTGCCACCTCGCACTGCCTGGCTGGCCAAGTGATTTTAATCTTCTTTTGGGATAGTTACTGGATCTTACAGACCACTGGTCTGTTGCCTTATAAACTGAAAGAATTCTACAGTCCCTGTATTATCGCTGTCCACCCTTTACATGCTTTTTGTGTAAGAGCAGGAAAATCATGGTTTCATGTGAAAAATTTAGCATTAAAACAAAAAAGCAAAAAGCTGTCTCAAGACCAAGGAAAAACTCTGGGACAGAGCTTTGGTTTTCATTTTAATGACTGTTCCACAACCTTGTTTAACAAAATCCTATGAGTAGGAGATAACCTAACAAATCCATGCACATCTGCAAATGCAGCATTGGAAATAATTACAAAACCATTTGAAACTCGCTTTTAACAACACAAAAAAAAAAACCACAAAAAACAAAAAACCCAAAAAACCCAAAACCAACCAAACAAAAAAAAGCCCAAAATCCTGGATGAGCAGGTTGCGATTTTTCATTTTTTTCTGCATATTCTAAAAGTTTATTAGAAATCTGTTAAACAGCACCTTGTTAAACCCCTGCTATTGAACTGAATTTCCAATACATGTATAAATGTGTACTGAAATTTAATAGATGTATTACTTTATTACCGTTTTTTAAAGGAACAGCCAGAAATGATAGGATTCTTTTCACTGACTTCTACAGGCTTCCATAGATCACCCAAGAGAGTGCCACAGAAGAACAGTGTTTCAATAATCCGTTCTTTGAGTAATAGTTTGAACATAAAAGATTACTGTGCTGAAGGCAGCCACTGGACATATTTCATACTATCACGGTAACTTTCTTTCTTATCGCTTTATTTCGTGATATCATCTCCCTTGAAAAAATAAGACTGTATGATATTTCTGTCTCCTGGAGTTGAGATGAGCATAACGATTCTATCTATTTTAATACATGATAGGACTCTTCCATCAGTTTTCTGTGAAAACGTAGAAAATTCAAGGGAAGTTTTTCAAGGAAACAAACCTATATACGATGTTTGTTCTGTGTATGTTTGGCTTTCTCCTCTTCTGCAGGCTTTTCAATACTTCCAGAGAGTGCTGGTCTAACCCTTTCTATAGAAGGAATAATCGTAAATCTGCATGAAGTTCATGATGATTAGTTTCTCTTGGAGTTGGGCCAAAGAATAAGCCTTTCTCCAATACAGACAGTCACATGCAGGCTCAGTCAAGAATTCAGTTATTAATCCTTTCGATCAAGCCTGGATTAAGCCATCCAGGGGCCCTGGTGACACCAAGTAACTCTGTGAGATACGCCTCCCAATCGAAAGATCTCCAAAGCAGCAAGCGGAGGTTACCCCCTGAAGACAGCCCACACCGGGCCTGTACTGAATTCTGGAGTTCTCTTGGGGCACCTGGGTGAGGACACCTACGCACAGGCACCACGCACCCCTCTGCGAGCACTGACAGGCTGTGCTCCGTTTTAGGCCAGGACACACCACACACGCATGTTACAGGCCAAAGGGTACGGGAATATTTATACGATTTAATGTGTTGGAAAGAACAGTGTAACCGAAGACGACGAGATTAAGGCTAAGAAACGCAGTAGCTGATCTAAAAGCTTCTTTACTCCTACCCTTTTATTCTAAAAGTACAGCCATGAAAAGATTTTAGCAGCTACCCAATGTGTCAAAATCTACAGATTTACTTACCTATGCATTGTATTATTTTTGTACCAAAGGCAATCGTACTTTCATTCAACTGCTACTTCCTATGAGCTGTATTAAAACTCTGTCACTTGATTTCCTGAGTTCATCTGAAAATCGATTTCTTTGGCTTTTAGCCCTGCAAGTTTCCTAGTTTAAATTCTTTGTCTTTCACTTTAGAATTCAGATTTAGAGGTTGATATTCTACCTCAGAAGCATGATTAAGCTGAAAAACTAATTTCGACCTTCTTTTACCAACTTGGCTATTTCATTTCAAGAGAATCAGCAAGATTTTCCTGTTGCAAAACCCCCACCTGGTCCAACTTGCCAGAAAGGTTAGCGTCTCCTCTCAAATGCAGCTGAGTTCAAAACCAGCCCTCTCCCCCTTCCCACCACATTCCCCTCTCCATCCAGGCAAGATTTGTTGCAAACATTTCACAGAGCTCTAACGTTGTGTGAACTCTTGCAGAATTATTGTTGTTCCAGGAGTGTCCTGGGGGATTTTCAGAGCTGCTGTGAGACAGTGATATCCCTTGTGGAGGACTAATAGACTGTCACTGTTTCCACTGGGAACAATGAAGGTCAGACGTGCTAGCTAACCTATGTTAACACGTAATTTCCTCGCTCTGCTCAGGAACAGCATTGAAAATAACACCATGCCTAGCTACCCCCGCTTGCCATTTCATTGAGATCACAGCGGATCAGTCCTAATAACACAGTCTTTTTTGCTTCAGCCCAGTCCCTGGCAAATCAGCTCGATGCCCCGTAGATCTGCTGCTCGGGTCGCTCTGTCAGAAAGCGTCAAAGGGCAGAAAGGGAGAAGCAGGGCAGGAGGAAACGGTGCCTGCTCCAAGTGTCTGCCCTCGCAGCTCAGCCCCAGCCCTCGCTCACCCTGCAGCACGTCCCGCTACGCTACTCGCTGCCTGAGCACTTGCTTTCATAACCTTATCAACCAACCTGTGCTAGCCGATTTTAACTTCTTGTTTGCCAAGTCCTCTATAAACTGCTTTTTTTTTTTTTTTTTTTTCCCCAACACAGCCCCTCATTGTGGTTTTTTTCCAGTGGTTTATTTTTTTTCTTACCTTTCAAGTCACTTGGAGTTCTTCCAGGAGAAACAAGGCCGGTGGATGAATTCTGCACCCCTCTATTTCAAAATTGGGATTCTGCTGGGTCCTGCAAAAAAACAGTAAATTCAGACACTCACCCGGGAGTCGCTGCCATCCTTCCTTGTCTAACATCCTGTAAGAGTCCAAATTTTGGTTGACGGCATGTATGCTTGCAGGTGCTATTTGATGTTTTATTTTAATACATCTCTAAGTATCTGTTGATCTTTCACTTCCCAATATGCTAATGGCCCAGTATTTTATTATTTTTGGAAAAAACACAGGAGCAAATGTAAAGCTGGGGGGGAGGAAAGGGGGATTCTGAAGTTTTAACAGGAAAAACTGTAATCCATAAATATTATGACTACAAGGGAAAATGAACCACAGCTTGATCACACAACAAGAATAGCAATTAGGAACAATTGTTGAATTTAGTTTAGGTATGCAGCATACGTAGGTAAATACACTGAATGCTAATGGTTTTATAATAGTCTTATTAATTCACACACATAGTTAATGTTTAAGATAAACTCCCCATCTTTAGAGTAATTTATGCATTCCACTTTTATAGAATTCCAATTGAATGAATATGAACATAATCATTTTGCACAAATGTTCTCTAAGGAGTGTGCAGAGAGTCTGAGGCAATGCTGAGGCTCCCCACAGCTTTATTCATAATGGATCAGTCTATTCATTCCTTATTAATTTAATGGAGTACAACTGAGCAGTCTAGCAGCTTGAGCTTATGAGTGTTTCACAAATGGGGCTTTTTGCCTGTAATCGCTTAATCCTACTGGCTAGGCCTCATAAATTGAATAAAGGAGTGAACTAGGTTTTAATTAAGTCTAAGGAATGAGCTTGTCTGAAAGATACTTCAGCCTCTTAAGATCACAGTGGTGAAGTGTGTTTGTCCAGGAGCCTAGCAGGGGCAAGCATCCGAGGGTAGTTAGGTTAGAGACCAGTTGCTTTGATGTAAGGTATTTGTTAATACCTTTTTTCCCTTTAATTAAAAATCCATTCTCCACTGTCAGTACCATCCAAGAGAGCAAGTGAGAGACCTGCAGCAAGCCTGACCAGTTCTGGAAAAGAAAGTGGTTTGGGATTCATCCTTTCTAGCTCCAGAAAGCAGCAGTTCCCAGAGAAAAGCACAGACTGACACAGACAAACGGGGAGGAAAACATTTGGCCGTAACAGTTTCGAACTGCTCTCCCTCGGGGCTCAGTGCCCCGGGTTAAATACGACTCAAGCAGAACCCATGAGGAAAAGGGCAGAACTGTGAGTCAGGTGCCTTCCAGGGGTCCTGCACCTCTGGTCGGAGGTATCGGACGCACACCTACCGCATGTGCCACCCCATGCCATGACTCCTCTCTCTGCGTACCCAAGTACCAGCTCAGGAGGGCTGATCTGGTACCAATTTCCTACTAAATCTGGGTAGGACACATGAATTAAAAATTCCCTTCTACATTCCTTAGAGGCCCAGCCCTGTAAGCCTTTTCTGAGGAAAACAGAGAGATCGCATCTCTTGCAAAATGTATTTGCAGCCACTTTCTTTTAAAACTCAGTGGCTGGAGAAGCGATTCTGTTCTAGGTTTGCAAACTAACTTGGCTCTCACCCAGGCTCGGAACATTCAACTCACTCCCTCCCCATAGCAGTTTCAAGAGAATAAAAATTATCATCTTCTCTGCTTTTTCCTCCAAACTACCTGTTGAGGATATGTCCTGGGCAGCAAAGATTTCAAGATTCATGGTGGTGTAAAAGCCTTCCTTATGAATGTATTCCATTTCCTACTCTGGTGGGCTGTCTACAGCATACGCACCCGATAAAGCAGAGATGCAAGGCACTGAACCCGGGTGCCCTCCTCCCTCCTGGGACCAAGGCTGGAATATAAACTGTGTTGTGCACTATCATAAAAACTACTGGCTTGGTAAATCATCTTCCAGGATGCAGGGTTTTCTTTTTGTACATGTAGATAAGGAACAAGATTCTGGGGAATCCTAAACCAAGGGTCTGGTTTATCTGTTTGTTGGTTTTGCAGCATATTGAAGGGGGAAGATGCACCGTTTCTGCTATGATTTTACAGCTTACGGTATGATTTTACAAGTACCCAAAAGTGCTCTGTTACCTGGCTCTGGTTTTCATACACTAGTGCAACGGTACGGTGAAGCCTCAACAAAAGGCAGACCCCCTTTGCCGTCTGTATAAACACATAACCAGAGATAGGTCCTGACCCCAGACAATCTAAAGCATCCCACCTAAGGGCAGTATTTTAAAGAGATTTGGCATTCACTTGTCATTTTCCTTCCATCTTTGAAAATAAGAAATGGGAAAATGTAAGGCTGGTAAAAGGAAGGCTAATTTGCCTGGCTCGCTTCTTGTGGATTTTACTGAATTATCCTGCTGCCCTTTAGTCATGTTTTGGTATTAATTTAGCTGTAGGTTTAAGTTATGCCAAAGGCAGGAAGGATATGAATTTTAATTAGGCACCCATCTCTCACTGAATTCTCCTAGGCTCCTTTGAAATTCCAGACCCTAGAGCTGTCATGTATGTGTGCGTGCTTGTTTCTGGGCATGTTGTATATATTCGTGCATACACAAATCTACATAAATAAATAAAGTGACATGATCAGATTTTCAAAGGCATTCAGTCCCAAGAAGCACTCCTGTTGTTCTCAACAACAGTCAGTGCATGCTGAGCTCTTCTGAAAAACCAGCCCAGATCTCTGACTCCAGGGAACACTGAACTTTATACAGCCGAGGCCCGAGACGAACATACATGATTTCTGATCACAATTAAGTTTTAATTGCTTTAACAGATTCCGATCTGGGGGTGGGCAAAACAATGCATCTCGCTAAATGGTCGTCTTTTCAGTTTAAACCCACTTCTCCTAGGCGGGTGACAACGTTAGGCATCCTGCCAGCTTGAGTCTGGAGGGCTTCGATGAACGGCACACAGGCCGTGACAGGCTGGAGGAGTGGGAGCGTTCAGAAATCCTGCTGTGCATTTTCTGTTATGTTAAAATGGGGTGAAAAAGAAATAAAGCTAAACAAACCCCAGAAGTGCATGGTAAAATATAAATGCAAGCTGTATTTATTTAAAGAGCTGTTATGATTGCTTAATTACAGTTTTTTTTAAAAAAAAGAAAAAAATCCCTGTTTTTTTTTCCTCTGAACAGCTTGTTTTCTGTGCACAGCTAGAAAGGCAGGCAAGGTTCATCTTGGGGATGACAGACCTACAGTGGTCAGCAATTTCGAAGCTGGTACCTATTCAGGGCCTAAGACTATTTTAAGTTTTGATTAAATTTTCTAAACTACTGAAAAAAACTTTAAATTATTCATACGAGTAACAAATAAGAGGACTCTAGTATATGAATATGAAGGAGTGAAGGCTCCTAGATGTACTGAGAGCACCCCTCATGGCAGTCAGCCTCGCTGGAGTCAGTCTCCCTGCGGTTTTGAAGGGCAGACTTACTTTGAAAACAAAACAGAATCACAGAGTTGCAAAACCACAAAATCTGACAAAGGCAGAGACTGAAATGATATCCCACTCCATTAAAAAAACAAAAAAGGCTGGACTCTATGAGCGAGAACTCAGTGAGGGGCAAAGACCTGGCTGGGGCAAAAAGCACCCAGTAGATGAAAGAGCTGCACCCGAGAAGCTAAACAGCCACGGGAGTCTGACAGCCAGGACTGACTCACTAACGGGCTACAACGGACATTCAAACTGCTCTTTTGACTAACAAATCCCTCACCCCCAAGCACACTCCCTCCGTAGCAAGCACACGATTCAGCTCCATCCCTTGCCTACGACCAGCGTCTTCCCCCTCCTTCCCATAGGAAGAGCAGCCTCGTGTCGCCGCCACCACCACAGCTCAGCAACAGCAAAGCACCAGCCTATAAAGCATCCTACGGAGCTGCTGGCACATCCCAGAGCGTGGGCAAGTTTGTTTTGGAAGAGCTCACGCATATCCAAGTCAAAAGATTCCCCCTATATCCTTCTTTTCAGTGTGAGCCGTTTAGGGAGGAATCCCTTGCACGTACTTTGTAGATAAGCAGGAAACTGCAGGTATAGTGTCAACTGTCTGCTGAATAAATGCATAAAGCTCTCTAAATCAAAAGCTGCATAATCAAAGGACTACTGATCTATTTTTAAAAACGGATAATTTTCTCACATTTTAAGCCAATGGCACTTAAAAGAGATAACATATAATAGAGTGCAACATTTTCCAAACTACCGCAATTTTTAAGGTGTTGCTAACACAGATCTATTGACTGATTTACACTAATTACTTAAAAAAGGTGCTCCAGGGCAAATCACACACTCTCAGTCAATTTACCAAGGAGGTCATTCAGTAATTGACAAGGTGGGCACCTCCCTTTGAATAGCTGTCGGCCTGAAAAGAAAATAAATACTGAACTCAGAGAAAATACACAGAAAATGTGTTTAAGCCAACCCAGAATTCTCATCATATTGTTCCTTGTTAATGTTAAGGCATAATTCCTCTGTTTTTCATCATCCTGCAAAGGAAAAATGCACAACCGGTATAAATACTAAATCTGCATAAGAATTAGTCCTAAAGTGCTAATTTGTATATTTCCTTGAAAATTGTTTCCCAATTTCTGTGAGCACTGAGCACTGATGACAAGACAGGTACCAAGGCTGATACCTTCACCACGCGTCTAAGGAAAGCACATAGTGTCCCCCCTCCCATTTTGTGATTGACGGGCGACTTTCCGTAACACACACAAGCAATTCAGTGCCACAACAAATCTTTGCTGGTATCTGACGTGACGTGCAGCGAGCTGGGATCATTCCTTTGGAAAGGGGATGGAACAATTAACAGCCCACAGTGACAGGGTCGGGATAGAGTCCAGATGTTCACAAATGCATTTGAATAAATTCTACATTTCAAAAAAACCCAACCAAACAAACAAACAAAACACCCCAAACCAAAACCACATACGGGTAAGGATTTACACCTCTGTCGTGTTCCTGCTGAAACCATAAGGACAATATGGTCCAATGGGTTTTAGAAAGAAGCTGCAGCCAAATTCAGCCACCGGGCTGGTTGTCAGCAGCAGCTGGGCAAATCTGTCCGCGGGCTCTCACACTGGTCACCGAGCGCCCTGATTTACTACCGTAATTACACGTTAGAAAGCTGCACAAACAGGTGGGACAGAAGGGTTGACAGTCTAGCAGCCTTTTTCACATTCCCACAATATGATAGAATATATATACAATCAAAACCCAATTTATATTAGCATCAATGGTGAAAAATCAGATGCCAGCATTGACTACCACAACAGCTGTTCGGCATCTGAATGAAATACTGTATCCACTATTCACCCATCTCATAACATCCTTTTTGTAAGTCTCAGAGGTCACCTAAACACATTTATTGACTTCATTATTTTTATATAGGGAGAAAAAATTGATGGTGCTACAGAGCTGAGCAAATAACTCACAATAAAATCTTTATTCAATATATTTCATCTTTTTTTTACTGTTCTTGCAACACAGTGAAATTCTTACATTTAACCATTATCTAAAATCACTATCTGAGAATTTCTGCAGTAAATTTTTTTATGCTACAAGATGTTGTTGGAAAGTTCAGAGTGAATGTTTGCCATTAGAACTGTGCTTATTATTTAGATAAACCATGCAGTACTGTTTCTGTTCTCCTATTGACTTATATAATTTATAGTACAGTGTGACTTGTGAATTTTACTGGTAAGTGTACATGACAAATCCACGAACAGTTGGTTAGAGCAGCTCAGATTCTAGGACTTGTCAATAATTAATTTCATGGGGAGTAAAATTAAAAGGCAATTTGAAAGGATCGCATCCCAGGTGTCCTATCCAGAAGAAACAGAGACCAGAGAATGTGATAGCAATGCACAAATCAGAGGTTGATCAGTTGTACGTATTTTAAATGAAACTCCCTGTGGCATTTCACATAAGAGACTAGATATATTAGGTTGCATTTTTTTTCCATTTTCATAAAGGTATTTAATTCCACTGAGCACCCATTTCACTCATTTCTCGAGTGGGAGACAGACAAATCCTAGATGTTATCAGTCCCCTGGCAAAACTCGAGTGACATCTTAGCTGATGAACTTACAAAAGGAGAGGATATAAGCAATGCTCCTGAAACAGATGCCTTTTGCATGAAAAGTGCAGCCCATGCTGTGCTCAGGTAAGGTATATCAATACGAACCCAGGTGAACCCTGGATCGTTCCACAATACGATGGGATCAGTTCCCATTGACAGAGATGGGTACCGATTTCACAATACGCAGTTCTGAAAAGTTGATTTGCTTCAGCGAGCACCTCTTTGGATCTTATTTTGAAGCAGGCTACGGGATTGAGATGACCTCAACTGCAGTTACGCACATAGAGTGTTCTTAGGGATGAGACTCTTCAAACTGAATGAAGTCTGAAATTT
This sequence comes from Podiceps cristatus, assembly GCA_000699545.1. Lineage (NCBI taxonomy): Eukaryota > Metazoa > Chordata > Aves > Podicipediformes > Podicipedidae > Podiceps > Podiceps cristatus. The sequence goes on from KL267303.1 coordinate 10,225, forward strand.
GCTTGAGAAAGCTTGACCCATCCTTATTAAAACAACTGAACCAACAAGTCAAGCACATAGCTCATTATGGCTATAAAAATAACTCAAAGCAGGGCCCCAACTGGCTCAACACAAAGAGACGGCTCATGGGCTGCACAGAGCATGAGTAGGAACAAGCACAGATGCAAATTGTACTGGGGACCTATGGAAAAGTTTCATCCTTTAATTGTGCACAGAGAATTCTCCGGCAATCTGCTCAAAAAAATTTAAGTCACAAGCTCTGCACAAAAATGTCTCTTCAGTCTCTTCAGCCAAGTTTTATCCAAATGTCCTCTAAATTTTCATGCATTTCTGACCACAGAATTTTGTATATTAGTCCAGAAAATCTAAGTAAGGCATTGCTTGATTTCTATAATTGCCAAGAATACACCACAAGAAACAGAAGCTTTGATATTACGGCATGAGAATGATACCAAGACGTACCACATTCTCATGATGATGGGCTGCTCTATAATCTGTACCGAACAGAGAGCAACTCAGTAAACCACAGTTATGTTCCAAAACGTCTCTTCATTAATATACAAGTACGGGTCTAGCTCTATTGCTACCTCGTATAGATGCTGCTGCCATGGCATTTTTATGATGTACTTTGTAAAAGACGACAGGATTCAAAAACAGCTTTATTGCTACCTCGTATAGACGCTGCTGCCATGGCATTTTTATGATGTATTTTGTAAAAGACGACAGGATTCAAAAACAGC
>KL267303.1:11013-35489 GCA_000699545.1 Podiceps cristatus
TAGAGGGAAGCTTTAAGATAGCTGTCTGACATCCATGCTCCAAAATGTTTGTATCACTGATATAAAGGTATTACAACACTGTCAGTCTTACTTTCTTTACAATCCTATATGCCTCTTAATACTACAAGTGATTTTCCAGATGATCACTTGGCAGAGGTTCGACGGAGATGCTCACACGCTGACACCCAAGTTTCTGTTTCGACAGATACTCTTCATGCAAATGAACTAAATGAATTTGTCCCTCTAACGAGCTCCTCTTGATCTGACCCATGGGACATTAATGGTATCATTTTAATTTCTAGCAGTCCCACACGTCTCTCAGTTGCCCAGTCAGTGGGACCGGTCCCTTTGCGGGCAACCTGCAAAGAACGAAGCGACTGAGGGAAACGACTGAAGTGAAACGCATGGAATGTTTTCCTTTCTAACTGTGAGTCTTTCAGGGAGACTTCAGGGGTGACACGCAGAAAGTCCAAGGTTAAAATCCCTATCTCCTGGAAATCAATGGGATTTTTACCATTCACTCCAGGGGAACCAGGATTTCTTTCTAAGGGACTTTGAACCAGCCTGCAGCCAGCCTCCTTCGGTAGCATTAACCAGTGTACCCTCACCGGTGGCCGTTGATTTACACCAGCTGAGAACCCGATCCTCTGTATTGCAGGGAGGAGAGATTCCTCCTGCTGCCAGCCTGCATTGCTGCTCAGCAGCCCGAGCCTGCGCTGCGGATAAAGAGCGAGCTTTAATCCCCAGCACTCTCAATCCAATACCTTTCACCACCGCCAGATTCACATTTTGTTTTGTTTCTTTAATAAGAGCTTACAGAAGAACGAAACTGATAAACTTCCTCCTGCTCAGATTGCAGGAGTGCAGGATAATATAACAAGTTAAATGAAACATTAGGAGAAATAGAAAGCACTTTAGAAAACATGCACTGCCTCTTTAACATTTCAAATTTCTCTTTTAACATAAAATTACAGCATAATATAAGAAAGGAATCCAGCAAGATGCTTTATCACAATACTTGGGCAACTTTAACTCATCTCAAGTGTTATTATAAGAAATAGAATTTACTGGTATGGACTTATATTCAATAGCACTCCTTCCCTTTTTAATGAAATGTCATTATTCCAATACAAATCCTTTCATTCTGCAACCCGCTCCCCCCTTCATCTCACTATATTTCATTTCCTGCAGTTACGTGATATTATTGCCTTTTTTTTCCACAGCTATTGATTTAGGTGTATATGGTTATTACAATGCAAAATAAAACAGTTCCCCCATCCATTCTACCTTGTACCGTTGAACATTAACTTAATTTGTTTCAAATCTGCATTTGATTTGGCAAGGAAACCATTTATCTTTATGAAGAAAGCCCTCATAAAGTAGGGACTTCAGGAGATCACTGCTTTAAAAATTTAATAGCCTTGTGTCTTATACACTAGAAAAATGAATTAAACCTTCAAATATTATATGTCTCAATGTAACCTTTTTGCATTTCATACTATGTTTAATTTATTATATCCCAGGAAAACAAAACAAAACAAAATTATATAAAACCTCACCAGATTTAGGGTGGTAGTTGGTTCTCAGTTTTGTTTTGACTTGGGTTGGGTATTTTACATTCTGGGATTAAAAGTCTTTTACTATGGTATTAGCAGTTGGATGTAGCTGATGTTGTTGGTTGTTACGTATCTGATTTTCTTGGTTTCATTCTCATCACTGATGAGAATCATAAAGTTCTAAAGCCACCACCAAAGCTGACATTCCAACCCGTATGTAGCATGCAGTATCTTTAAGGATGATTTCTGTGGCACGAGCAAAGGACAAGCTTTCAGAGTCTAAAGCAATCACAAATCAAAATCATTTATGTATTCTCCCTAGAGAAGGAATATTTGGACTGCAATGTAGTAGATGATGCCTTTTGCATGACTGGTGAACAAATGAGAGGAAGCAGAAATATCCATGTCTGTAATGGAAAAGTTCTGGTTTAGAGAAACAGTCACTGGCTGATGAACAACATCAGCAACCAAGGGAAAACAATCAAATGGCTCTGCTGGGTGAGAACTGCTTTAGCTATTTATGCCCTTATTTCTTAGAAAAACTAATATTTCACATGGCCGCGTTAATATAGCCATTCTGGACATCTTTAAGAGTGGCTTTCCTTCCTTCAGCTTGTTTTTCTACTCTGACCAACAAGAGCTGTGCTAATTTCACTGATTCATTAATAATTCATGCTTGCATCACTGAAGACACCAAAATCAATTGCAGTCAGAAACCGAAATACCTTTCAGGACCTGGGCTGAAGGTCCCCGAATCACTGGCCATCTCTGCAGTGCCAGAGTTAAGATAAAGGTCTCCTTAAGGCGCAGACCTGCTCACTCACCACTTACACCGAAACCTCGAAGGCAAACCTCCAGTACCTCTAGACTCTACACCTCTGAACTCCACCATACAAATTTGATCGCAGCCTAACACTGTTCCTCTTCCACTTCACTTTTGTGTGTATTTGGAATTTAATTGGGATCTTGAATCTTGAACAGGTGGGTCCAGACAGCAGCGATCCTACTATTCCTTGTTCTTCTCTCCCACCTGTTCTGCCCACTCATACACCTCTTCTGCAACCTTTGGTCAGAACAAGCTTAGCCAAAAAAAAAAAAAAAAAAAAGGAAAAAAGAAAAAAAAAAAAAAAAACAAGTTCCTGAGGTTGATTCCTAGGAAGGACAGCTTCACAAACACAGCCTGCAGGAAGAATGGACATGAGGCAGATTGTGGAGACAGACAGTTCATATGGCTTACTCTGGCTGAGCGTGACATGATGTTTAAGCCTAATGAGCAAACCAGAAACACATCAACAGGCTCCCTCAAGTCGGAAACGAGAAGTCAGTGAAATTGTGAGTAAAAATTAGACCACTTACTCAGATTAGGAGTTACAAAGGTAAAACTGAGATGAAAGACACATGGCACACAAAATATAAAGGTTGTATTGCCTTTCTGATGCAGTATTACCTAATGAATTGCTTTTATGTCAGGACTCTCAGTAGCGAAAAAAGTCATAGTCCAAAGATACCTAGAACAAGGAAAGAGCTTCAAGCAGAGAGGCATCATGAAAGAACTGCGAAAACTTAAGGAGAAGAAAAAAGCATCTCGAAGGACTCCTTCAAGAGGACAACCAAGTGAAGGGAAGGGAGCACTAAAACAGCTACAAGTTGTGTAAAGAGGGAAAGAAGGAAGCTCATAATGTTCAAATCTAAAATAAATTCCCCATCAGGACAACTTCCATCCGCCTGCATCGCTGTATTACTGAACTATATTCTTTGGTACACGTAAGTTCTATTGATTTTACAACTATAAAGCAAACAGCAGGCACTAGAAATACATTGGATAGGTCTCATTACAAATCTCCTGGTCCGTATCTTAGAACATTCTTAAGCTGCAGTCAGCACGCAACCTGGAAAGCGCTGATATACCGTGTACACATATTAGAGACATGACTGTATTTGCCTATTTCTTCCCAGTAGGTAAAACGGGCTGTTTTCATTGGATGATCTCCAGAAATGAAATCAGAGCACGGCATTGTGATGACTCAGCTCATGCAACGAATTCCCAGTTTCAGTAAGAATAAGTAACATTCTAATTTGGAGTTGATATTTGACACTGTATAAGAGGGGAGGGGTCTACTTTCTCTTTTCTCCTTAGACAACAGCAGTAAACTGCAGAACTCCCTGCTAAAATGTATGATCTTTGGAGAATGCTAATTGACCTACTAAAGTTGGCTTATTTTATTCGGTGAAATTTGCTTATCACAGGCCTCTAGGTGCTTTACATAAACAATATAAACGAAAATAATGAATAGACCAAATACCTAAGTGACAACGGGGACCACATCAATAGCTGTCTGCCCAACAGAATGCAGCTCAGAAGAAACAGTATTATGGCATCTGATCATCTCAGAAGAGGAACCTTCCCCCCTTCTGAGGTTTGTTTTATTTCCGAGCACAGGGGGATTTGTTAGTTTGAGGCAGATCAGGTATATCCGCCCCTTGCAGACTGCAGAGCACAGCAGTTCTGTGGATCCGAGTACATGTTGAATTGATGCCATCCTGTGGGTGTGGAAAGTGGATACACAGGGAGGGCAGGATCCTGATGGGCACGGTGCACCCTCCCACACGGCCAGGGTAGACTTCTCCAGTGCAGTGCCTGGTCCGAGACTACAAACAGAGCAAAACTGTTGAACTCATGGGCACCCTTCTGTTGATTCTCTACACCCACATAGGCATGAGGACAGGTACACCAGTAGTAGAGGTTATCTCTGATTTTATGCATTTTTCAAAGTAGAGGATTTCTCCCAAGATAATCTGATTTTTTTTGTTTTGCTTTGATTTGTTTGTTTTGTTGTTGCTGTTTCTGTGCATTAAGCCTAGGGAGATTTCTGAAGAGGATGAAGTGATCACATCGTCTTCTCATGGAAAGGCTCCTCCAGCAGCAATGATCTCTCCAGGTCAACCAAGTCAGAAAATAAACCGCATACGTAGGAACATGGGCAAGATCTGAGAGTAAACCAGTCGCCCAGTGTGAGTCAGAATAATCCTCGAGGGATATAAATGATGAAATTTCAATTTTAATACTGAAATAACCAGACTAGAGTTATGCTAGCTAGCTAACAAAACAAGGTTCAGCACAGCTTCATTCAGCCAGCTGTTCAGGCAGCTTCATTGCTCACTCTGAACTTGCCAGGTGCAGGCTGGAGTCCCGGGCGGCTCTACAGCCCACTTGTCCCATGAGAGTAGGTTTGAAGGGTTTTTCCCTTCCTGAGGTGAGGGGCAGAGGACAGACAGACCACTCTCCATTTCGGAAAGCAGGATCCTAGGCAGGACCAAACAGGCACAGCCTGCCAGACGCTTGCGTCCCGCTGACAACAGCCCCGGCAGGGCAGTGCTCGACTGGGAGGGCAGATTGTCAGCTGTGGCCAGTACGTGCCACTCGCTACATTCACAACCGCCAGAACTGTGAAACCCAGCTGACTTCAACGGTAAGTGCATCTGCTGATTCCCTGGCCAGTGAAGGCAAAGCAGCCAATGATACCTGTTCTTTATAGTTTTCATACCACTGAGGAGCAGAGTCAGAGACATTCCTCCTCTTCGTGGATTTAAAAGTTCAGATGGGAAGAAGCCTCATACAATCTTCTGCTAATACAATACGAAACACTCTTCACAGCTGTAATTTCCTGTAGCATCTAAAATGTTTCCTGTTAATATTTTCCATGTTGTTGCTGTTTTTATGAAAAAAATCCCCTAAATATTAACATTTTCAGATGGCAGAATGGAAAAAGCTAACATGACTCTTAGAGACACAGCACAGAAATCCAGAAATAGATCTGAAGCCAGATTTCTCAGCACACACTAAATTCTGTCCCAGGGAACAGACTAAAACTCCAGTCCAACCTTCTGCTTTTCCTCACCCAGTGCTCAGATGTTGTAACGTGACCTCGATCCCAGCCAGAAGAGAAGGCTCATTTCTGCAGCATAACACAGACCGTGCACCTTTATTTGCTCATTGCATCCATACTAATTCCTCTGTTGCCTCCTCCTCCCATTGCCACGGCAAATAGTAAAACTACCATTGCTTATAATGCTTGGAGGAGAAAGCTTAGGCTCTTTCTCTGGGAGGAAGAAGACCTTTAGTAGCTATAGTTACTCTGTGCTCTTGTATTGAAAGTTTTTAGCCCAATGGGAGGTTTAAGAGACAGGGAATAAACACAATAAAGCTACAAAGTAGCCAAAACCAAAACTAAACAAAAAAACCCTTGGGTTTTAGTCCTGTAGCAGCTCTGGGCTACCCTCACAAATTCCATTTTAAAAGGTTTAATGACCGCCCATATTGTGAGCAGCTAAAGGATGAGGGATGCCTACAAAGAAGACGAGCCCTACACCGGCGACGTGTGCCCAGCATTCGCTAGGCGCTTTTTTGCCCGAAGAAAACTAGAAAATGCCTCACCCTTGTAGACAGCGGTAACATACCCAGTAAACATCTCTATTATTATTTTGCTGTTTCTTTGTGCTGCCTGGAGGGCAGAGCCAGCTCTGCACGAGTATTTGGCTACCCTGGCTGCCCAATTCCTCAGCAAACAGCAGTGGGCTGGTTCCTCAGCTGGTAACTGCAACTCGGCGGCTGCCAGCCCCTTCCAGTGAACCTCGCTGTATTTACACCCGCCGAGCTCCGTCCATCCGGCTGCCTGCCTCATCCCCTGGCGCAGGGCTATGGGATTTACACAGCGTCTCCTCTAGCTAAGCAGGAAAAATATCAAATCGGACATATTCACAAGACTGCGCAATCAGTTGCTGAATTGGGTGTGCAGATTAACATTCGTTCATGTGTTCACCTACTCATGAACAAATTTTCAGTTATGATCTCTACAGCTGTGGCCGTAATTTGTGTACTCAGAGACCACGAACACTGGCAATCAAATGTCTTGTGCGTGCCCACAAATCTGGGAAAGATCTACCACGGGACCGAGGCCTGCCTTTAGAGAGCTTGCTTGTTCTGGCTGGATACTCACTTATTCCAATGGACAAAACAGTGGATTAGTTGAGATTCTTGATAGCCGCAGTAGAGGAAGGCAAGCGGACCAGACTGAAGATACAAATGTGCTTCTAATTTCAGATCTTGCTGCAAACTGGCCTCATTTGTGACTTACATGAAAAGTGAATAAATACTCACCCTTCCCAGACAGCATTTGAGATGTCCCACAGACACTGCTCAATCCAATGTTATGTACAGCTTTTGAAGATCTTTGCAAACTTTCTGGTTGAAACTAAAAGCAGAACTACACGTATCATTTCAAATAAGAAACTTTGTTCAGTGAGAACACACATGTGACTTCGGCTTTGTCATAAATCAGTCTGTAAAATTTCTAGCTAGACTTTTGTAAAAAGCAGAAAGTACGCTTACTACCGTGGCCAGCTTGGGCCAGAAACACAGTGGCGGGCAAAGCCCGGTTTCAACAGCTCCCGGCCCTATAGGTCTCTCTGAATTGCACCGTCCTGTACATACAGTCAATTAAATCAATGAGATTGCACGTGGGACCCGCGTCTCTGAGTCCATCCCATAACAAGGGACTCTATTTGTTCACCTTTTTCCCGTCTCTCTTTCTGCCAGAATAACGTACAGCGGAGCATGGGGCCCACGGCTATTTGCAGATCAGTCCCATGGAGCGCCGTTACCAGGTTTTTCATATTTGTGATCGCATCCCCCCCCACCTTGCCATTTGTATCTCTTCACATTTTGATTATTTAGATGCAAATCCAGAGCACATAGCAAATCCCCCCTCTCTCAAAACGCAATCGATTTTAAAAGCGTGCGAGCAAAAAACTGAGCGCTCAGAGTCTCTGCAAGTGTCCATGATATGAAAGACTTTAAGTGACTGTAAGCTATTTTCCTTGCTGTCAAGCTGCTAGATGATTTGGCTGCCATTAGCACATGCTTATACAGGCCAAACTAATGCTTGCCTTTTTGGACATATGTGAGGAAATAAATGTAATTACAAGCAAGATGTAATCACAACTGCTCTACTATTAAAGCTGCTGTACGCTCTCACGGTTTAGTTAACAATACATGCAGAAGAGTGGAATTGCTTGATGTTCTCGGGAAAAGGGAAAAGAGAAAAAAAAAGATAAATATGGCCTCTTTCATTTATATCTGTGAAAACACAACATTTAAATGCAGAATTTTACTTTCCAAATATCACACCAAAAACCTTTTAACAAAAACAGCAGGGAGAGAAAGCTCTTTAAGCCATGATATTCCATGAAGGATTATGAAAATAGAGGTCATTGCAAGAAAGAGAATTGCAAATACAACTTGAAAAGCTTCTCACATTTGTAAATACATCGAGGAGAATTTATTCCTCTCTGGTTTTGCTACCAAAGGATATTTACAGGTTCCCAGGGAAAAAGGAAGAAAAAAAAAATGACATCAAATTTGATATACTCTGTGTGGTGCAACATGCTGATGTGTAGTAGTAACACTCAACTGAGCTTCAAAGGAAATGAGTTTTCTAGGCTGGAGTTACACATTACGGGCCTGATCCTGACAACACACCGAGTATTTCCTGAGAGCTTTCCTGTGCCCTCAGCTCTCGCTGAATTCAGACACAGCTTTTGATTCTGGATTATGATCAGAAGTAACGAGACAAAAATGTAGCATGCTTCAAAGCACGAGCTGAAGCTTGTCTTCTCACAGAGCCTATCGTGTTGGGGCCCCCATCCTTCGTTAGGGCTCCGGAGTAATAAAATAATAACAATTATGATTCTAATAACAAAGTAAATCTTGGTTTGTCTGTTCAGACGGTCCCAGATTCTGCACGATGACATACCTTATGTACCCAGCGTAAGAACAGAATGCATTTGGGCTACTCGCATAGGTGCTTTGGCATATCACTGACACATAAATGGCTGAATACGTTCGCTACCCTTTGACTGACAGCTGTTATTAGCAGGTTTCAGTGTCCCAGACCAGTGAGGTCTGTTTTCAGCAAACCCCAAGTACCAACAGTCTTAAAATTACACCTCTTGAATGCATAGGCTTATTTCCAAGCAACTAAACCCACTGCCACGTGCAGCCGACGTGCAGGCAGCCGCTTCAGACTCGAGCCGTAGGAGGTGTTAATTTGCGACAGACGCAGCTAGCAGGTCGCGTTTTCCATCCATTACTGATGAATGACTCCCACAAACTTCAGAAGCTCCATCCAGGTGGTATCTGCACTATCAGATGACTGAGGCATAAAACTCCTACTGATTTGAACTAGATTATTTGCAACTTCAGCTATTTCTACACTTGCACTGTGAAAATAAAGTGGAATAAAGTGACATACCCCACCCAAACGTTTGGTGAATCCAAATACAGGAGAAGATCTCTCTGAAGTCTGTGACATGGCACAGGTGACAGTTACCCACACTCAAAACCCAGCCCAAACCCTGCTCAGCTCTGCAAAAGGCCACACTTAGGTCTGCCTTTGCCGCTCGGGCTATACAGTTTTGCTTGAACTTGGCCATTACTTTACAGCTGCAAGGGGAAACTCTGGTGACTGAAATCACCAGCAAAGCTCTCACTAGTTTTAGCAGAACTAGGATTTCACCTTATGATTTCCTTCTGTATGAAAAAAATCAAGCAGAGACGGCGCTCAACTTCTCACTGCCCAGACATCTGATACCAATAATACTTTTTTACTCTGTCCAAAACTATATTTAAATTGCATTTCTGGCAGGTTTTGAGATGTGTGATATAGATCTCCTTCTATCACATCAGATGTAGTTTCCTTCAGAACTGTTGAACCAGATGTAAAATATGAGAGATGTAAAATGTAAAATAAAAACCCTGCTCAGAGTAAAGTGTTTCTGGCATGTGGCTATTATATATGGGGGTTTTAGATGTATATCTCCACTTCAGCCATTTAAGAAGGTACACAGTACCATAACTCTATTGGAGCTGATTAGTGCCAGCTACTTGTGATCAGTAGGAATTTAAAAACCAAAGGCTGCCAAACACTAACAATTTATAAACTGCATGCCAGCAATGTGCTGCAACTGAATATTCTGTAGTGCACTTAATTTCAAAGTAGAGCCATATTTAGAACACCAGGGGGGAGGGGCCACGGGGACGGGGATGGGGACAAAGAAGCTAATATATCATGCCAGTATCTGATTTTCAGCACTTAGAACTATACATGTTCTGTTTCTTACTGACAAAGAGAACCGGAGGCACTGAGTGAAAGGAATTCTTGTGCAGATGTCAAGCATTCGCACAGGCAACAGGTGTAGTTGTAAAGTAATTCTCTCTTTTCAAGCACAAAATTGGCTCTTACAAATCTCAGTTGCAAATGTGTGTGGGTATAGATTTGAGTTACAAATGAAGAGCAAATACGTTGGCAGCAAAGGTGAGTTTAAATCACGGTGACACCGAGGAAGAAACAGCGGCACTCGCGGCACATTATCGTCCTGATTGTATCCCGCTCCCCGCAGCCCGCACGATCACTTGCATGACAGTCAACACTATCTGAGGAGCAAAGGAATTTAACCAACTGCCTGTTCTTAAGAGAGAAGGGCAATGATTCTCCTGTCACTAGTTTTATCTCTTTGTGACCCCTTTTTAGTCCAAGGAAATCACTCCTGATTTATCGTACTGAGAGGAGAATTAGTCTGAGTTTATTTCTCACAAGACCACAAGTCCTTCAAAGCAGGGCTTCCCATCTCCCGTGGACTCAAATTTGTCTCTCTCTGGTGATTATGTGTCTATTAACATCCCAAAGACACTATGCTGCACAGAGTCTTCAGTTAGCTGCTACGGCTTGGACCACTAAAAATGAATATAATCGTGTCCTGTGACCAAGCCAAGAGAAAAAGAAGGGGATGGGGGTATGGAGGGGAGGGGGGTTGGTGTGAGAGGGAAGCTAAAAAGCCAGTTCATCCAATCATCAGGAATCAAAAAAGGCTTCTCAGAAAAAAGTCCGATGAGACAAAACCTCTGCCTGATCCCAGGAGAAAGGAGATAGCTTTCTGGTACGCAGCACCCTGACGCTAGCTCAGAGGTGCAGAGATGGACACTGCTGACAAATGGGCACAAAGAATTGAATCTGCTGTAAAGTAAAGGCAGCTCCTTCTATCATTCTTGTCCATGAAAGATACCCAAGGGACCTATCTTTTTTTTTTTTTTTTTTTTTTTTACTATGAACAAAAGACTTTCGCAGCTTATCAAGCCAAAAAGCCTCACTGAATTGAACTGAGTTAGGAGTAGAGCTAAAAAAAATTCACCCGTAATCCTTGTAGTTAGTCCCTATCTACACAGTGTTTTCTGTAAGTACCTAAATCCCCTTAAGTAAACACAATACACTGAAAACTCTATGCTTAGCCAAGTTTCTTCGATGGTATGAGCAACTTTCAGGAGTCGGAAGGAAGCAAAATGCAAATCGGATCTTTGACAACCTGGCTCCCTGATGCAAGACACAGGGCACAGGAACCAAGCGAAGAGCCCCAGCATGACTGGAGAGCAAAGAATGTGATAATTCTCATCCTTGCTGACTTCTGGCAAATGCCACTTGGATATTTTAATATTGTAATTTGTAATTGTTCAAACTGATGACATCCCAGTTAATGGAGCTATAAAATTTTACATGAGCTGAGGCTCGACGCTCAAAAGCATGCCTGTAGGACGAAGCGTAGGATTTGAGCTGGGGAGGCAAAATGGCCTCCATGCTTGATACGGGCAGGCTTAAATCGGGTCATTTTGATAAAGGTCTGAGAATGCTCAGGGAATGTTTTTTATAGCACCAACAGTCAGGAATCTTTCACACTGTCACTAGCAGGGCAACTGCAAGCCCTCTCCACTGTATATCGCACAGCAGTAACCCGGGAATCCTCGAAAACATGTTTGGAACACCTTGCCCCACTGCATCCAGCCGCGAGGCAGTGTGCGGAAATCAGAGCAGTATCTGCGATTATTCATAACCAGGAGTATTGCGCGTCCTTCGGAAAGCACGCATCATCCTTTGTACTCAGGAAGAGTTGCGATATACCCTGGTTTGCCCAAAGGGCCTTCGTAGAAGCTGTGGAGTTAGAAACACACTTGTGATGACAAATGTAGAGATTTCTCAAGGGGTGTTTTAATTTGGGATCCTGCACTGGATTACCACACCCCGCTTCTGCAAACACAATTTTAGATATGACAAATATCTGGAAATATATGGAAATCCAGATGTTCTCTTATATAGTACTGGAAAAGATCACTATAGGCTATGTTCAGTAGATGCCAGTTATGATCTTTCACATACATTTTTAGAGAAATGCTGTAATTTAAAAAAAAAAAAAAAAAAAAAGTAAATTGATTCTAATGGTAAGTGACATTTTAGTTCAGTCACAATTACAATCAACCAGACTTCCTCTTCACATTAGTAGCAGGATATGATCCTTAAGTTCATACAGGGTTAAGTTTGTCATCCTCAGAGATTTCTTAATGACCCTTGTTATCTAAACTCCGATTCAGAATGGTGGCTGTGTATTATGTTTTCAATGCACATCCTCAGACATATTAGGACAAGAAGTGAACCTGACAGGGAGAAGAATATTTCCTTTCTCCTCTGAAATGCCCTGGGAGGGTTTCTGCAGGTGACCTCCTCAGACCTTGGCTCTACATTAGAGTTATTGTCCTGAGAGAAGATTCAGTTAAAACACCCAATTCATTTCATATAGTGCTCTTGAGTTTATTCTTGGTGGCAGCTAACTTGTAAAATTTTATTATGGATTCTTCTTTGGTTTGCTTGATGGAAAACAATTATTCTATCATCAAGTCTAAATGATATACCTTGGTGGACCAGACAATTTTCTTTCCATTACTGCTTTCAGATAAAATGTTAATTTCTGCTTAAAAAGAAGTCCAAATATCCTTCCTAACATGATAATAACATATTAATTCAGACCTCACACTTCCAAATGGCTGTGTTCAAATGGGTCTGATATCCTAAAATAAGCCTTATGATTTTTGAATACAACCTGTTGACTAAAATAATAATAATAATAATAATAGTAATAATAATAATAATAATAATGATGATGATGATGATGATGATGATGTAGCAGCATGCTGGTGCCTCTTAGAAGAGCAGAGCTCACAGTTGTAGGCAACACACAGAAAGGTGCAGTGCAGAAGTGTCCTACTCTAGTAAGTGCAGCTGAAGCACGGAAAAAAACGCAACTTCTGCACAAATAACCAAGCTCTATCTCTGAACAAGCACACGTGTCTCCACTGCCTTGCCCAGATACCAACCCACCCCCCAGAAGCAGCAGTGCCCCTGCTTTCCTAGCTCTGCTTTCTGAAGAGGCTGACGCAGCCGCGCTGCTTCCAGAGCCAGCCTGCCTGGAAGTAACTCGGGTATTTCTGCAGGTAATTAGGCGGGGAGGTGTACCCCACCTAACTCAGGGTTTGGGAAGGGCTTTGCTGCCACCTAGAACCAAGACTACTAAATCCCAGCTGAGAAGGGGAGCTCTAAGTCTGTCCAGGTGTGGGGCTTCTTGTCAGTGGAATTTTCTTCACTGTAGCCCTGGCATTTACTTGGGGGAAAATGTCAACGACAGCAGAGCTAAGCCCGTACAATTTATTTGCATCCACGTTTTGAGATGATTGTAGAGTGTTCCCGACCTTGAAATATATTGCTCTGGAGGGACTTTGGCAGGGAGCTATTCTTACACTACAACAAAATTTTCCATCCTGTGATTCCACCCTGGTTTCATGACACTGCCCTCACTCCGGCTCTGGGGTGACACCCGGCCAGCTGAGGCAAGAAGCTACAGCCACCCTCTCTCTTCCCTGAATGCTGTGTGTTCTCCAAAATAAGAAAAGTAAAAGGGGATGATGAATGTATCTGAAACCTTTTAAATCTCCATGATTAGAAAAAAGAACCCAACCATCTGCAAACTGCAGCAGGTGCCGTCCCTCAGAACCAAAAGTGTTTTCAGGACAAGTTTGAGTTGGATGGGTCCATTTTCTGGAAAAAATAGAGCATTTCAGGCATTATGTGCCCTCCCTATTTCATACAGACACATGCATTAGAACTGTGATACACATTGAAAAAAAATGAAAAATTCCCACTGATTTCACTAGGCTGCAGGTAAGGATGATCTTTGCTTACAGGAGATTGAGCCCAACATATTTATATCAAGCCTTTTCTTTTAAATCCCTGGGAAACAGGCATTTAAATTGAGGTTCACCTTCTATCCAACAAATTTGCTGTTTCCAAGTTCTTGTTTCTAGTAGAATTTTCTCTTGCAAAACTATCTGCCATCTACTGAAAAATTCACAGATACTTATAGAGCCATTATTCATATATTTGTTATATATCAAGTGAAAAATCCAAGCCACTAGAAATACTATGCAGTTTCTTCAGTGTGCTGTACAGTCAGATTGCTCTGATGAGATGGCAGATGCAATCTAGGAAATTAAAGTAAAGCTAGTACCGCGGATTTGTATTTAGAATCTGTTTGAAAGCACAAGGAACATTTGAAGCAGCTTTGTGCAAAGCCCATTCACAGGGATGAATCTTGGTTTGTAGCAAATATCATGGTGAGGTTAAAGTTGGTTGAAACAACCCAGGTCTCCTGGAGGAAAATGTACGGAACGTGATTTTATTTAAGGCTTAGTAGAAAGTCCTAGGAAACCATTCAGTGGGGTTTTTTCATGCTAGCAGATATACTTGAACATCAATTTGGAGGCATGCAGAATTATATGATCCCATGGAAATTAACATGGTAATGAATATTAACATGATAATTAATAATACACTTAAATGTGTGTCATGCAGTTGAGTGAGCCAAGAAGGAACCAAATGTATTGTACCAACTAACCCCCCACAGTTACAAGACAGAAATGAACAGCATTTTGCAATTATACACAGTGACATATTTTCTCATATCTACTGCCAAAAAAAATCCCATTTTTTGGAATTAAAAGAGAGAGCAGCAAATAGAAACAGCTATGTCATCAGTAATTGCAAACACGTTTTCAGCTCCAGCTTCTGATAACTATCCAAAGACATTCTTTTAATTGGTTAAAATTGAAAACTGTCCAAAAATAAAGGAGTCCTTAAGGCCCATGTTCACGCCTAACAAGTCAGATAAAGAAATCAGAGTGCTAGAGGAGTACCTAGAAAGTTTTGCAAGGAGATTGCAATTATCAAATAAGCAGCATAACTGAAAAGTAAACGGTGCTGCTCGTAAAGGGGCTTTTTAGATATTACAAGATTCTATTAGCTTTGCCCCATGGGGCCTGATCAAGTTGCCCATGAGAGATAGACAACAGATTGACTTACTGTATTTAAAACACAACCACCTCTCACAGGAGCACTAAGAGGATTGCTTAAGACAAGTCTTCTTAACACAGGACCTCTCTAGCATGTAAGAAAACAAGCTGGTGAAATCCGAAACAACTTTCCAGTTGATACAGAGAGCTTGGGTCCAGAGCTTTACAACTAGAAGATGCTTTTGTAGGGCATTATTCTTGGATGCAGGCGAGATCTCAGCCCGAGATGGTGTCTCACGTCCCTCAGTGGTACTAGGAGAAGCTGATGATCCCGTAAACAAACCCCCACCCTACTCTCAGGTAAAGTGGCTTATGTAAATAAGGTCTATAAAACGATCCAAAGGCTGGCAGAGGGAGACTGCCAGATCTCCTCTGCAGCCAAAAAGACATTTCACCAGCCTGATCATGTTTGAACATTAGTCCTTACTTAACTAGGATTATTGCTTGATAACATCACAGGCAAGCAGGAAAGTAAGGTCCCTATGCTGAAGTTTCTTATCTAAAGAAATTTTGTCTTTCAAGTTTCATACTATATCCATGTTAAACAATGAAGCCAGAAGCCCACAGATTCTGGCCCTCATGGACTGAACAGGAATTAGGACACTGAATGCCTCTAATAATCTGAGTCTAGGGAATCCAGAATCCCAAAATATCTGCAGGTCATAGATGATATATACGTAATGTAAAAACACTTCAGTGATAATAGACTTAGTGCAAATTCCAGCTGGAACTGACCTAGGAGACTTCTCAGAAAGAGAAATATGTCTCTATTCACCTGGCTATACAACCAGGTACTAAAAGCCTATATGATCTACAAATCCCTGTATACTCAGCACACAGGTATATTCCATACATCCCATATCAGTATTTTGCCACTTGCTACCGATAGTTGTGGGAGAAGTAAGATGCAAGCGACTTTACATGTCCTGACCTTTAAGTTCAAAGATATCTTCATGCTCTTGCTCCCTTGAAATCAGCATTTCTCCCTATGATTAGCTGCCTCCTGTCTCTTGCAGTGTTTAAGCTACTAAAAATGCTATATTCAAAGAATGATTAATAAAGCTTGTTGGGGCCCAAGAGTTGCCATGGAGATAGCTTTGTTTACATCTTAAAGTATGTGTAAACATATATTTGGACAGTTGTTAAACACATGTATAATTTTTCCCAAACACCACAGCTCTTTCCAAACAGCATAGTTTGATGGCATAATGCACATTTAAAGATTTTTTAATAGTCTGTTTTATTTATAGTTATTTACTCAACAGAGTACATCAAGCCTTCAAAACCTTTGTGGGCTATGTGTGAACTAAGTAGGCATTCACCCATTTTTTTAAAAAATGTGTCATTTAACACAGCGGATCGATCTGTAGAAGACATTACAATCAGACACTGCACTCAGAAAAAATAAAACTTGAATATTACCTGGGGAGAGTTAGCGTGATACCGCTACATCCACGGGGGACAATTCTGCTTTCAGGATGCCAGTGTAAATCCAAAGCATGTCCATTAAACCAATGCTCTTATGCGTCTTTTTTTCTTCTTGGTAAGTGGCAGATTATTTAGCTTTTTCTGAAACACATAGAGGAAGCAGAGCCCAATGTTAGTAAGATTTCCAATAATTCAGTTTAAAATACAGTATGAACATTTAGCAAAGGCTCTCAGACAATCCTGTTCCTCTCTATTTTAGGTGGCCTCTTTCATGTAAAACTTGAACTGAAATCTCCCTTCTCAAGTTTTACAACATGTTGAATTCAAACACTGTAATACACATTGGTAAAGAAAGAAAGACTCCGATGCATGGCACACTACAAGTTCTTCAAGCATAAATTATTTTGAGACGTTTCCCATTGAGTAGATCAGTCACAAAAATCTGGTTTCTATTTCAGCACTGTCACTACTCTGTTGGTAGTATCCTGGTCATCTCTTGACATCATGTCTCAGTTTTCTCCCTCTGCAAAGTCCTTTGCAATTTGTTTTCAGATATAATGGTGCAGAGTTCTCTAACGACTGTAAATGGTTACGATTGGTTTTGGTGTTGTTACTGTTGTTAAGCAAAGTTTCTTTAAATGCTCAAGCTACACTTCTCTCTTGTGCAGAAACTACTACAATAGTATCCCAGATACTATTGCATCACCAGCAAAACTGGAAAATATTCAGAGCACTTAAGAGATTTGCAGAGACTCAGACCTAAGAGTGTAAAGTGCATCAAACAATTTACCACAGGCCTATCTATATATCATAGACATCAAATTCAACTTTGAATGTGAGAAGGGAAAAAATGAGAGATATGAAATTCATATACTGTAATTAAATGGAAAACACATGCAAACTGTAGCAGAAAAATAATAGAAACATGAATCGTATATATTGCATCTGTCTGTTATTATGGTAGGAGTGGCGACGATTAGTAGAAATAGGGTTGCACAATGGTTTCTTATATAATATCACTTCCTGTGCCCATAGGGTAACTGCAATAAAGACAACTCACCCTGAGGCCAGGGCAAAGGCAGAAAGCACAGTCCTTTCTGCTGGGAAAGAGAAGCAGCCGCTTGCGCAGAAGGCTCACCAGCCAAAGGAGGTGCTGACTTCTCATCCTTTGAAGGTATCAGCAACCAGCCTTGGAGCTGGCATACTCATTTGAGAGGAAGATACCACTGCCAGGGACCTACAGCCTAGATCATCCCAGTCGGGAAGAACTGCTTCAGAATCATCCTGCATAAGGGAGGAATACTAAGAATGTTCTAGAAGCCTTAAAATGTATCTTTTGTGGACAGCACTATGCAAATTCAATGGCGGATAAATGTGAACTTACATAGACACTTAGACTGGGAACTCGCCACTACGCAGACATACGAACGGCCCCGCTGAGAGCAGCAAGAATATTCCCGTACTCAGCAATATTCATGAGCGTTGTGCCATGCCTTGCCTATCAGATGTAAAACACCCCAGTTAACGTACAGACCTGGGTGCCTCTCGGGGTCCTAGTAGACACAACTTCAACAGGTAGCAGTCAGCCATTAATACATAATGGTGATGGGCTGTGCTTTTGCTTTAAACCTCAGAGTTTAACCCTGAGGTCTTCCAGCAGCCAGAACTTAACACGTTGCCTAAGACCACAAGATAAACAGGTGGCAAGCTTGAGCTGGCAATCTGGGTGGAGGATCTGCCCCTCCACCCGAGGCTGAGTCACTGCAGCTCCCTGCAGTCGCAATATGAAGGGGCAAGATCTTTGGTGGTGGTTGATGCAAGCAATCGGTTTGGCTGCCTTTTGGAAGTGCTGAAATAGGTGACCTTTGTCGGGACATCTGAAGTCTGCAGCACTGAAGTTCCACGGGAGGTCTTCCTTGGTTTCTGTCCAGCGGGAGCTAGGGTGGGCTGTAGTAAACTTGACTGACGCGCTCTGTGCAGCTGCACTGACTCCCACACAGTGAAAGGGAGAGGAAGCTAAACTGGCTTAAAATACCTCTGCTTCCTCCTGGTTCCAAAGCTGCATCACGCAGGTACGTCACTGCCATGCCCAGCCATTGCACACCTGTCCAGTCCTTATATATATGCTGCTATGAGCCCCGCTGCATTAGCTTAACTAACATAAACTTGGATTCTCTATGCAACTGTGCTGGGTTTGGAAAAGGTGCAGGGAAGAGGGTATTTTTCTGCATACAGAATTTTTCATAAAAGGCATAGTCACCTTTTGCTATTACAAATACAAGAGCAATAACAATATACACAGGCCTGAGCAATAATGGAGATTCTGGCAGACATTTTTTGCCCTGTCATAAGCACACTAGGCCTAAGGCAAGGTTTTCTTCTATTTAATAAAGAAAATGGAAAGGTAAGGAGAAACATAAAAAAAAATAAAATCTGCATTGCCCCTCAAATTACACATCCTACTAAATATTTAGGGCATTCTTTCCCACAAATATTTCAAATGGGTAAGAAAGAGCTTTGTCTTCTTGACAGTTCACATCCTCTGTGGGCCAGCCTCATTCCTCTGGAAGCTCACTGCAGTCAGTGATACAGCAGCAGGGGTGACAGATGAAGCTCACGATCCACATTGTAGTGGTACCTATCTACCATTCATACAAATCAGCTCAAGATTAAGATGCAAGTGAAGACACTAAAGGTTCGGGTTGAGGAGACAACGAAGACAGCAGAAACAGTCTAAAACCAGTGGCAAACGTGTGTGCTTCATTCCACCCCCAGTCTCTTAGCTAGAAGGGAAGGGCTTGAACAATGTAGGAGTAACTACCATTGTTTTTCAATATCTGCTTAGAGTGACTTGTATTCTAGCAGGTTTGTGTTGGTTTGGTGGTTTTTTTTTTTTTCTTCCCAGTTGTAGTGAATTGCAATCACGTACTCTCATGGCACGGCTGGTTATCTTCATTGTAAAGAACAGAGGGACAGGCGTTAACAGTTGACTAGTAATGGCTCACGCAGCAAACAGCTTTGCAAATCACCAGTCCAAAACACTTTTAACTTCCTTCAAAACTCCAAGAAAACTTCTTCAGCCTTTAAACTGGAAATAGCAAATCTATTTTCCACAACAGGCCTCAACCAATCTGAGTTTATTAGCAATTGAAGTTCACCTCAAGTCCAAATGAAAATCAGTGAACAGTCATTAGATCAAGTAAAAATGAAAGTGAAGAAGACAAGAAGCCGTAGTCATCCATCCAAAATTACCTTATCAGCTCTCAGATAAATAACTGCTATGTTAAAAGCTTTTTCACGTTAGGCCGCTTGTTCTTCATAATAATTAAAATACAATGCTTTAATAAAAGAGTTTCATTTATATTCTGATAGTCAAGCTGGCACTTAACTTGATTTGGGGCTGTTCTCAATTAAGAACTGTTTATGGTCTCCAAAATCCCTTCTCGGATGCTTCTGAGGTTCTGTACCAGAAAGGGGAGGGGAAAACTGGCAAATCATAATAGAGATGTGAGAACTGTGCTGGGTGAAAAAAAAAGCAACCCCCCCCACTTGGAATCTGGATTCTGAGCTCAACTGAAGCCAAGCTGCACTGAAATGCAAAACTTTGGCCAGGTTCCTAAATGCTAGTATCAGGATTTTCATTTACAGTACTTATTTTGCAGCACGTATGGATTTCACATTGGGTAAAACACTATTTATAGACAAATTTTCAATTTGCAAGGATTTCACCTGCAATTTCCCAGTCCTATCTACCACACTGAACTTCCCAGGCCCGACCGCGTGTGAGCTGGGTCCCCGAGTCACCCAGCTGCCCCCGACGACCCTCTCTCTGCTGACGGCATTTCCACAGAGAGGCTCGTGCAGTGAGGATGGGCACGGCCCGCGACACCCTGGCCTCCCATCGCCCCGCTCGCGGCAGCGTGCAGCACGCACCCGCCGCGTCACCCTCCTCTCCCTGCTTTGCAGCAGGGAAAAGGTGAGGACGTGATGAAGCACCAGCCACCGCTCTGCCGTACTTCAAAAGACAGTACCGTGCCACTAATAATCCTTCACACTTCAGTAACAGCCCAGCTTTATAAACAGTAATTACAGGTGCCTTCTGGTGTACCTGCAAAGGAAACATTATTTTTGTTCTCCACAAGGACCGTATTTTCTTTAGTGACTTTGATTAAAGGAGCCAACCTTAAGCACAAAAGGCTTGATTTTCAGGGAGACAAGCAGCTACAGGTCATATTGTACAACCTTCTAACAGTAGCTCCTAACATCAGCTAAATGTTAAAATTTGATATTTTCAGCAAAAAGACTTACAATCTTCCATTTCAGAAATTTTCTGCACACTGCTAACCATTATTTTTTTCCATACAGCAAAGCATTGTGAAATCTGTTAATCATTTTTACGTATACATTAAAAAAAAACAAAACAAAACAAAAAACACCAAAAAAACCCCCACCACCTAACAACTTGCTTAATCCCCTGATATCTCATTGTGTAAACCTGCCAGGGATGAATTAAACCAGCATTCTGAGATTCACTATGTGGGTTGTTCATCTGTTTGTGCTTCTCTTTTTATTTTTAATCTTCGAACTGGCCAAGGCTTTTACCACTCACCTTCTCCAAAAAGTAAGCCTTCTCCGAGTTGGAAGTGAAACCCGGTGACTGTTACAGCCCTGCCTGTTCAGAAAACCCAGTGCAACCTGGGTGAGCCCAGAGACGCCAAGTCACTGCTCTGCCTAATTACAAACCCGAGGCAGATTAACCTTTGATGACTAAATTAATCTTCTAAATAAAATGAATATGCATCAGCCTGCAAATTAGGATTAAATGCTTAGCAGAATCGTTATGTGATCAAGCAGGTTTTGTGGTGCAGATGTTAACCGTTAACATGAAGCAATAAAATCATTCTTTTTTCTTATAATAACACCTAACAATTCTAAAGCCACCTTTCATCTGAGAATCTCAAAGGGTTTCATAAACATAATTAATTAACCCTCTCAGCATCCAAGACGAGAGCATAATAATATCCCCATCCAATCGCTGAAGAAACAGAGGCATAGAAACGTCCCAGATCACTTGCCTCAGACCGTGTGTAGTGAGGATGTTCAACGCTTCGATGAAAAGGAAAAGACCAGGTTTGCCTTGGCTTCACCCCTTCTCTCACGTAGCACTTCTGCCAGGACTGGCAGGGTGGCTTCTCTGTAAGTCTGAGCTACCCCCACGCACGCCAGTCGCTCTCCCAGAAATGCTCGTGGTGGCTCTATGCAGCCTTTCAGGTCGGGCATCGCCTCCACCAGCCACCGAAACACAAGACCTGTGGGCAATGCTTCGCCCCACCCCGGGCCACCTGCTGCGGAGCAGGCACATTCATCCGCATCGGGACACCTTTTTACCATGAAAAGCAATGGAACTTGTCTCAGTACTGACCAAATCCAAACAAACATCGTGCTTTCTCATCATAGAATCACAGAACCACAGAAGGTTTTGGGTTGGAAGGGACCCCCAGAGCCCATCTAGTCCAACCCCCTGCAGTGAGCAGGGACACCATTACCCAGATCAGGGTGCTCAGAGCCCCGTCCAGCCTGGGCTGGAATGTTTCCAGGGATGGGGCCTCCACCACCTCTCTGGGCAACCCCTTCCAGTGCTTCACCACCCTCATCGTAAAGAATTTCCTCCTTATATCCAGACTAATCTATGACTTAATTCTGAAATAAATCATTCCAGGGGTCGTATGTGAATCTTTTATGGAGAAAAAAAAAAAAAAAAAAAAAAAGTCTTTTCTTGATTTTTTTTTCCTTGGATAATGGGAACTACCAGTCCCTTAAAGTATCTGTTACTCGCACTTACCACTTACCACAGTTTGGTCACAAGGAGACCCAGACAATCCCACTTCTTTGTGACTGCTGGTGGAACAGGTGTCCTGAAACATAATTCCTATGTCTACATGGAGTAAAACGCTTGCATGGAAGGCTGCCACTTCCATCGAGAGGAGGAGGAGATGTTCTTTTGGGCTCTCCCAGAAGAGCAAATAGTCTCATCAAATCAAGGTAACCTCTGCTGAGGTCCATGTTCTATGCTCCTTCTTCCAAGGGGATACTAATTTCCAAGTGGTTTGCAACGAGGAATTTATACAAATGCATATATCATGACTTTTCAACCTTACTATCCCTGATTTAAATATTAGTTTGAAAAATTTATGCATTTGGTTATTATCAAACTGTAAAATTAAGTTTTAATTTGATCTGTTTAAAAAAAAACAATGTAAGAGTATTACTGAGCTATGGACAGGCATATGAGAATTCCTATTTGTGATAATCCAATTTGTTGACATGTTTTGTTGTCCAGTCATAGCAGCTTCTCCTAGTAAGTTTTTCTTTTTATGCCAACTAATCTGATAGTGTAAAATGTCTGTTACTGCAAACATTAATTTTATTTGTTAAAAGGGAACTGGATAAGTTCTTAAGGTGAGTTTAAATTTCTTGGCTTCAAAAAGGAAGCTTAAACTAGAAATTTACAATTATTTTACAATACTGACATCACATATATAATTTTGGCATATAAGTGAGTTCGACAGTACTGGAAGTTAGACATTAAAAGCATTTGTTGTTTTCGTACAATGACTGCTAAAATCTGTGGAAAAATTCCAAGGCCTTTAACAAGCTTTGGATTGGGCACATTATTACTATGAACGTAATTCTTGATACCTCTCATAACATCCCAGGCCATGTGAGAAACTTCGGCAAAGCAATTAACATCCCTCCATCGACTTTTGTATTTACATCTTAAATTTACCATTTAAGACTTTAATTCTCCATAAAACTGCTTATATATACATAACTTCAGTGTTATTTAAATGTTTTATGATCTTCCTGAAATGATCAGCTAATTAAAATCACTTACCTAATTTAGTACCTTCACTTTACCTTCCTTTATTTGGAAGGAACTGGATTTAATTTGCAGGTTTTGTTCATTTTTTTTTTTCTCAAAAAAATCTTAATTTGGAAGGGAAATCATGATTATATGGTAGGGAGGAGGATGTCTTCTAGGCTGCGAACTTAAAGTAGTGGTAATCATTAGCTACCATGTATGACATGGCGTGTATAATTAAGAAATAAATTTATTACAGAAACTTGGAATTATCAATTAAAAAGTAGTCAGAGCAGTCCCACAAGGTCCGATATGATTACCTACGCTATCTGGGCTGTCACTTCCAATGCTGGTTTGAATCTCAAAGACCTCTGAGGGGTGCTCCCTGTGTCAAGTTAAATAACTGAGACAACCTTAGTGGAAAAATGCAATGATACAAGCGGGTGCAAACACAACTCTTCTAGAGGAGAATAGAGATGTCAGCTTCAACTTGAATATTATTGGCAAACTGTTCTTCCTTCCTCCTGTACTTCTGAATGGAGTGTCAGGACCATTCAATTTGTGGCTGTATCACATGTTTGAAGGGGGGGGGGGGGCACTGAAGGACATTCCAGCCTGTTACATTTTTTTCTTACTTACCACCTTTACAGAATTTGACTTTTCATTCTTCAGAGATTCCTCAAGTTTAAGGCCAGAAGAGATGGTTAAATTATCCAGTCTGACCTTGTCTATATGCCAGGCCATTAAGCTACACTCACTGACCCATCCTCTACCAACCCTTCTCCGTTTCTCTGAGCTACCTGTCATAACACCCATCTACAAATGTGTCTCAATTATGAGGCAGTGAATCAGTATAAAAAAGTAAATAGCTCCTCCCACCAGCCTTTCCCTCCAAAATCCCAACTCCAGCAAAATGGTTCTGTTGCTCACTCTGAAACGCAATAAAAAAATTTGGCATCCTCTGATGAATCAGGTTTTGTTTCTTGTGCTGAGTGCCTCACATCTCTATCGCTCTGGGCTCTAGCTTAAACTAGAAAAAAGATGAATAGAAAATGTCACCTCATCAGATTTTTGACCTGATTGGGGTAGATGGATCTTAAATACTTTATATTCAGCTATGGAGGCTGGATACACCTATTTATGAATTCAGATGCAAACCAAGTGAACAAGATAAGTTGTTCATCAACAGGCTCAAAATAAAATCCTAATCTTTTCTACCACTACGTAACTTCTTCGAACCGGTATACATCAAGAAACCTAACTTCCTCTTCACAACTCCAGTACCTGCCCACGCAGTAAAAATTCTGACATTTACCAGTTTTGTGGTTTAACCCCGAACAGTAACTGG